>VSMD01085669.1:0-55203 GCA_008750895.1 Mirza zaza
TTCTTTCTATTTAGAGTAGAGACGGGGTCTCGCTCTTGCTCAGGCTGGTTTCGAACTCCTGACCTGGAGCAATCCGCCCGCCTCGGCCTCCCAGAGTGCTAGGATTACAGGCATGAGCCACCGGTGCCCGGCCTGGAATTTTCTATTTTTTATCATTTTAAGCTGAATTTAACTCTGATTTGTCAAGTAAATTGTAAGGTGTCACAACAAAAGTAGAAATATAATATCTCAAAGATAAACTGCAAGCTCTGGTTCCAGGAAAAGAAAAAAAAATGTTTAGTATTAGAATTCTGGTCATGGCCTTAAGAGCTTTGAATTTAAAATAATGATCATAGTGAAATGGTCATAATAATAATAATAATATCTGTGAATCAACTACTGCAGGGAAACAGGGAAGAGCAGTTAAGAAATGGACTTGAAGTTAGATGATCTGGTGTGCTGGTGTGCCACTTTGTGGCTATGTAACTGTGGGCACAGCACTTACTGTTTCTAAGTCTCAATATCTTCATCTTTATAATGGGGATAATGAAAATTCTTAGCATGAAGTTGTAAGCATTAGGTAAATGAATGTAATGAAGCCAGTATAAATTAGCCCCATATAGTATTATTGGTCTTATCGTTAAACCTACCATTACTACCACCTCTAAAGACAGCAAATGACACTTATGTGGCAATATTTGTGATTTAATTACCACAACAATACTGTCACATAGATATCATTATCTGAATTTCTCAGATAAAATTGGTTTATAAAACTTGAAATATTTTGTGACTAAGCTGGATTGGGACCTAGGCCTGATTATAAAATCCACATTTCTTTTCATGACATCATGCTCATCTTATTTGATCAAGATTCTATAACCCTGTAAAACATTATGGCAAAAACATATGTATTTGAAACAAATTTCCTGCCATTACGTTATCCTTTGGTTCCTGCTTCCTCTGTCAATAAGAGCATCCCCGCTCCCTTTGCCCTCTGTCTATCCAGCTAATTCCCAGTCTTGACACAGCTGAGAATCAACCCACCCTAGGGAATTTTGGGTTCTGTGTGCCCACAAGTGCTCCCATAGCACTCTATGCTTCTTTCATGGAATTGTAGAAGCATTTAAGTGTGTTTAACCACTCACACATCCATACCACATGAAAGCAACCAGGGGTTTGGGAAGAGCACCTGGCACACAGGTGGCTTGCAGATTTATCTGGAAAACATCCCAGGGAACTTCGCATCAGAGGGTGAGTTTCTCTTGGAGATTCACCAAAATCAAAAAGCTCTGTTGTCCTCTGTTATCAGGGCCTTGTGAGTGAGGAATAAAATGGGAGATGCTAAACTGTGGAAGAAAGACCTAGAATCCTTTTCTCAAAGAGAAATGCAGCAATACTCTTCCTTTGTAAGGCCTAGCAACTGTAAACAAATTTTAGTAGCAATCCCAGGAGGCAGAATTGGAAATCCAGACCTCAGTGGATTTCCCTGGAATCTATTACTTCAAACAGCCCAAAATAGGTCTCCCTGTTACATTTGCTTACAGAATTACATATTTTCTTCCATGGCCCTTAATTTTATTCGTAACTGATGCTGTTTTGTAATTATTGTTTAATATCTGTTTCTCCAACTAGACTCTAATCTCTATGAAGGCAGAGAGTATGACTGTTTTAATTTACCCCCATACCTAGTGCTAGGCACAATTGATAGATCTTCAATAAATATTTGTTGAAAGAATGAATAAATTGGTGAAACAAAGAGATAGTACCTAATACAAAAGCTACACAATAAATGGAAAAACAAGGTAAAATGAGCAGAAAGAGCATCAGCCTGATTTGGATCACAGAAGTATCACTTACAAAGTTCATGACTTTAGGCAAACTACTCCACCTCTGTGAGTATCAATTTCTTTATCTAAAGTAGGGATAATATCTATTTCATTGGATTGTTGTAAAATGAGTGAGCTAATATGTATGTAAAGCACTTGGCAGAGGCCTTGGCAACGAGACCATATGTTCTGATTGTTTAAAAATATGGCATACTTCAATAAGTCATCTTTTCCGCTTTCTCCTTCTTTGCTGGTTTAACTGAGGGCAGTTTTGGAATACTTGAACATCCTAAAGTGCAATAATCTGTGAAAACCGAAATGATGTCAGATTACTAAACTCAAGCAGATGTAAACTGCTGTTGGAGCCAGAAATTCCCACCTTCCTATTCCAGTCTAAGAGCTTTGTTTAAATGTAAATAAGTCCTGGAAAGAACTAGGGCCTCAGTTATTCACATATCACTGACAACAGTGATAATGATAAGTCCAGTGTCATATGCTCACTCCATCCCCAGCTCTGTTTTCAGTATGCCACATGGATAATCTCACTTAATCTTTACAAGGACTATGCAAAATAGACTTAATGGTTCCATTTTATATGCAAGGAAACAGAAGCCACGCAGCTAGTGGATGGTAACGCAGGGGTTTGAATTCAGGTCTGTGTGACACTACAGCCGTAATTTTCCTTTTACCTCGATGTTGATGTCAGCCTATCAATCACTTTGAATCGTCTAATTGATTTAAGAAGTAATAAGCTGGCAATAGTTTATAATTTGCTTACTTTTATTAGAATAAACATGGCTCTTATAATAACTCTTCTAAAAAGTAGGTGCTCAGAAACCCTGGGTGTTCATTTGTGCATGGACACTGCCTGCATTCGGCACAAAGGTCTTTTAAAAATTACCCTCAAAATGGAAGGTAAAGTCAGGTTCCAGGAGTTTTTCTTTTAGACCTAGCGTACCAAATTCATGGACCTTGAACCACATATAACTGTGGATATGTTCGTATTGGCCATTTGGTTTGATGCCATGTTTTAAAAGTCAAAAAACTGAGCAGGTATTCTGCTTGCTTAAAATACCATCATTTTAACACTCATGTAACCCATGGCCCATTTCATTTAGCTCCTGCTTTAGACCAGGAGCTTCATGAAGGAAGAGATTTGTCTTGAGGATTTTTGTATCTCTGGGGCTAAACTTAATTCTTGGCATATAGAAGAAGCAGAAGAGATGTTTGCTGTATGAGTGAGAAAAAAAATCCTATCTGTTAAGAGGCTCCTGGAAGTGTCATAGTGGGACTTGAGGTTGGCACAAGACAGAACAAACTCTGAGCACAAGCAAGTTGTCATTCACTACCTCCTGGGCGTCCGAGAGTCTTCTACTTAGTTTCTTTTAACAAAACTGGCTTTCAAGAAAAAAAGAATCAGAAATTTATTTAAACTAAAATATAAATGAGTGAATTCTTTTTTAAAGCACTTAACAATGTTCTCTGAGGATCCTTTAGGTATACAGACTTCTGAGAGATCCAAAGACTAATGAGGTAATGGAATTTTGAGCAGTTTCAGGTAGGTTTTGATCAGGAGAGGCTTTTCAGAGGTTCTGAAAGGAATGCAGCAGCCATCTGCTTATAAACCTGGCTCTGGGAATTACTAAGTAGTTTAGATGCATTTTCCTTAAAGTACTAAATGTTGTGACTCTTCAGACCTACAGTTCTCTGGAGTCCAAGCCTCTGCCTGCTAAGCAGCAAGCGTAAAGTCTCTGCTAGAGACGGGAGATCTATGCTGAGGAGGTTAGCCAGGCTGTACTCAAAGCCACGTACAGAAAGAAGTTCCCTTCAGTGGTATTTTAAAAGTTAAAATGTCTAACAATAAGGGAATAGTGAGGTAAACCTTGTCCATACATATAATTGAGTGCAATACAAGTATTTAAAAATTACATTTGTGAAGAATTTTAATTGAAAAGGTCATGATTCTGCTACAATGTTAAAAAAATTAGGATATAAAAGGAATGAGTATTCTCAATTAGAAAACAATATTTTAGATGGAGGAATATATAACTTATTAGTAATAGATTGTAGGTGATTTTTATTCTTTTTCTGTTTTGTTTTCTAAATGTTCTACAATGAGCAAGCATTATTCTTTTTACACAGAAAAAGGTATTACCAAGTACTTAAAAAAGACACATTCTCAGTTCTCCATGAGATTCACTTAAAAGCTGTTGTATAGAGCAAGGAACTTGGAAGACCAAGCATCTTTTCAGTGAATTACCTGAATGCCAACAACAGCCCTCTTTAGTTCTAGTTCTTAGAGTTTTGTCAAATGAGTTTGTAAAACTAGTAAATGTCTTCTGAAAGAAAAATGTAATTCCTGTCTCCTTAACTTACTTAAAAAGTATGGAATCAACCTGAGTGCCCATCACCTGATGAGCGGATAAAGAAAATGTGGTGTATATATACACACATATTACCATGGAGCATATATACATATATACCATGGAGCACTACTCAGTCATAAAAAGGGATGAAATGTCTCTTGCAGGAACTTGGATGGAACTGAAGACCATTATCCTATGTGAAGTATCCCAGGAATGGAAAAAACAAATACAATAAGTTCTCACTTATAAGTGGGAGCTAAACAATGGGTATAAATGGTGATAGAATGGTGTAAAGGACATTGGGAACTAAGAAGACAGAAAGGAGAGAGGGGAGTGAGTGATAAAAAAGTACCTATCAGGTACCATGTACACTATACTGGTGACAGGTACACTAAAAGCCCTGACTTCAGCATTATACAACTCATCCATGTAACAAAAAACACTTGTACCTCCTAAATCTATTGAATTTTTTAAAGTAATTTTTTTTAAAGAAAATAAGAATTCTGTACTTCTATCTAGTCCTAGACAACCACAGAATGAATATCCTCACTATTAGAATGAAGCAATCTCAAGCACCATGATAACAATTAGTGGTGTCCATGCTGGAGCCAAATTCAGAGAAATGACTTTTATTCCTACTTATGTACTGTAAGAACTAATAACTACATTCCAGAGAAGCTAGCTGGAACACTGTATGAATTTTTAGCCTTCTCTCTATTATATCATCTCCCACTGAGTTTACATTCACAGCTGGATAACCTTTCAGACTTACTACAAAAATCTGGGTACTCCTTATCTGGAACCTCCAGTTGGCACTTGAAGAAGTGATTCCCACACAACGTAGAAGAAGCTGCTCACTTTACATTCCCTAAATAAGCAGGCTTAAGTGGTACAATAACATGATATTACTGTCACTGTGCTATGAGTCTTTATAGTTACAATGTGCTGAATTCAAACACCTGCTTCTAGATAAAGTATCCATTAACATTACAAATGGTTTTAGATATACTTAGTGCAAAAGATAGCCTGTCTGCCATGCACAGTTTCCTCCTTCTTGATTATGAATTCATTTAACTTTTTGATTTAAATTAAAAGCTCTTTGAGGACAGCACATACTACTTCTTTATTAAAAACAAACTAATGATAACTATTATTGAGCTTCACGTAAAAGGAAAGGTTCTGCTAAGCATAATATATATGATTTCTAGTCTTCACAACAATTTTGTAAGATAGTTTATAAATTATATTTAACAAATGAGAAGGCTGGGCTCAGAGAGATTAATTTATTTGCCTAAGGCCATATAGCCATTGCATGATAGAGTCAGAATTCAAATTTGTTTGTAAATATATAGCACAGTATTTTTTCTATTTTACCATGTTGCTGATGTCGATCTTCTGATTATTTTGATTATTTTACTCATTACTTGTATTTTATCCCGTAAGAAATGAGTCTTTGAGGAATAAAGTGACTTTTCCAAGTTCATATGAACACAAAGCAAACCCAGATCTGAACCAGACTAATTGCCCCTATTTGTTTTTTTAATTATGTTACCTTTGTAACATAATAGTAATCTCTACTAATAAGATGGAATGCATATTTATTTTTCTATTATTTTTAACTGGCATATTAAGGATATTTATAATATTGTCATTTTTTCTGAATTTGAGATAATTTTAAAGTCACAGATTTCCCTCCTTTTCATATGGGAAACTATACAGAACTACAAACATGTCAGTGGGAAAGATTCAGAGCCATTAGTCATTAGCCATTTTGGCACAATTGTGGTCAAATTCCCATCCAGAAACAAAATGGGAATGTTTTCAAGGGATCAAGAGCCAAAACACTCTAAGAAGTTTCCTCAAGCTTCTTGGCCTATTATTCCATTTTTTCTTTTTTCTTTCCTCCCTCCCTTGCTCACTCTCACCCTTCCTCTCCCCATCTTTCTTTCGTTTCTTTCCTCCCTCCCTCCTCGCCCCTCCCTTCCCTTTCTCTCCCTTTCCTTCCCTTCCTCTACCTTCCCTTCCTCTCCCTCCCCTCCCCTCCTCTCCCCTTCCCTTCCCTTCCCTCCCCTTCCCTTCTCCTCCCCTCCCTTCCCTTCCCCTTTCTTCTTCCTTCCTTCCCAAACTAACATTCACTAAAGACCTTGTACATACCGGGATCTATTCTAAGCACTTTCAAAGACATTATGTTAATCTTTACAATTAATCGCAGGGATATAATTTTCATTTTCCAAAATTTAGATAACTTGTTCAGAGTGTTTGGGCCTGACTTAGAGCCATGTCTCCATCCACACCATACTTGCCTCCAATGAAGAGCAATTGTGTCTCATATAAGACAGGACACTGTCTTTTCAACATCTGTGATGTATAGACTTCATCTGCATCTTGATTGAAATAAACTATAAAGATACTTAAGAAATTTGAACACTGGATGGATATTTGATGATAGTAAGTAAAATTTTTTGCTGTGTTAATAGTATTATGGATATATTTAAATATTTATGGACAAAATTATATAATGTCAATTTGTTCAAATTAACCCATTAGAGAGGGGACAAAAGTCAAACAAAGTGGCCTTAATACTGGTTAAAGCTGGGTGATGGGTACATGAGGGTTCATTACATTATTCTCTACAAATATGTATTCTCTACAAATATATATGCTGTCCATAATAAAATTTTCTTTTTTAAAAAGGCCTGTATAGATTGGTTATGAATTGGCAGAGCAAGAGAATTCTGGGTTTGAATAACACATTTATCACTTAATATCTATGTGACCTTGGGCAAATTACTTTCCTCTCTGACACGCAATTCCTCAGCCATGAAATGAAGCTTACCTTGCAGAGACTTACCTTGCAGAGCTGTAATGTGCAATCAATGAAGTAATGTGCATAAATATCCAACACAGTGCCCCAGATATGCTAAGTTTTTTACAAAATTGCTAGCTATTATTATTACAAGGTACAAATGATCTCTGCTTTCATTTGCATACTCTCAAGACTTAGCCTAGAGATAACTTTCAATATTCAGATGAATTCAATTTTGAATGATACAAACCCTCTTCTGCTGAGCACCATTTTGGAAGAATGTCAACTTTCCCGTTTTCTCCTGTGCCATTGGTGACCTGGGTCTAGATTACTTTCCTCCACTCTCATCCAGTTCACACCAACGCCTTCTTTCTAACACCTACACCAGCATCTGGCCGAGGCCTCTTGTTTTAAGAATTAATTATATGGCATTTTGTATTATTCCTTGTAAAACTAGTTTATCGAATGGGTTGTTCTATCATGTCATGATTTCTCATCCTGGGATGATATCTTGAGCTGATCTATATTTTTCAGTCACTTCCAGGAATAAGGAAAGTGATTGTTTTTTAGGTATTAAAAAGTTCAGTCTAATTTAAATATAAATTTCCACTATGCATCCAATTCAATGTCTCCTTTCTCAGCTCAAATTTTTTAATTTTTTATTTTTTTCAAAGACAGAGTCTTGCTCTATTGCCCAGGCTGGAGTGCAATACCACAATCATAGCTCACTGAAACCTCAAACTCCTGGGCTCAAGTGATCCTGCTGCCTCAGCCTCCCAAGTAGCTGCGACCATAGGCATATGCTACCATGTCTGGTTAATTTTTTGTTGTTGTTGGTAGAGATGGGGTCTTGGTATTGCCCAGGCTGGTCTTGAAATCCTGGCTTCAAGCAATCCTCCTGCCTTGGCCTCCCACACCTGTAATCACACCTTACTTTATAGGCATGAACCACTGTGCCCACTTCTCAGCTCAATTTTGAACTAGGATTTCAGTCTAGCTGTGAGGAGAGGGAGTAACCTGTTCTTTTGTCCTGCTTGCTTCCTTTCTCCATTATTTGTTCTGCTGCTTCTAAGGAGGGGACAGGAAAAGGGCATTATATAGGAAACGGGCAAGGTCTTACTTGACTGGTGCCAGTATAACCTGGCACTCTGTAAGTCAGATCCCCACATGCCATTTCTCATTATCCTCGGTGTTTGAGGACTTTGTAACAGCTTGTGGTTGGGAATTTCCAAATGCCACAATTTATTGATGGGGCAATGCACAGCTGACATATTGTTCCTCCTATTCTACTGGTCTCCAGTGGTACAGCTCCCTACAGGGGACCTAGACATTTAACAGACATCGTTTCTTCCCTCAAGGAATTTCCAGATTTATAGGAGAGCTGAGATGTATACAGTGATTATAATATGCATCCAGATGTGCTAAGAGGACTGAGAGATAACTTTTGGTTAGGATGACTAGGGAAGGACATCTAAGAAAGGATGAGATTGAGATCATCAGAACTGTGGGCAGCTCCTGAGAAGTGATTTCCATAGTTCCAGAAGAGAACTCGTCTCTGTTGGCCAGTATGAGCAGGCACAGAGCTTGTCCAAGACTGGGTCCCTGTGGACACATGCACATGTGGGCCCCTTTTGTTTCTCCTGCTGCTCTCACTGTCCTTATATTGTGTGGATCTAAAAACACACACTAATTCCTGGAATGGAAGGCCCAGTTACACTCATAGGTGTCTCTTAACCACAGTAAAATGAAAATCTATTCCCACAGCTTCCCTGCTAGGACAAATAGATGGACATGACCATGGCTGCCTTTCTTTCCACAAGGGTTTCTTTGGAAACTGAGACAAGCTCACTCCACTGAGAAATGGCTATGGGCTCAAGTTCTATAACCACATGGAAAATTCTGAGGCAAATATAGATGACACAGATGTGTCTCAAACCTTCAGTAGTTTAGGTTTTTCCTTCCAGATTATTTTACTTCAAAATCATTTTTTCCACTTAACTGTGAGGACCTAGTTACAGTTATCATAGATTTATCATTCTATCTCAGAACCTGGAGTGGGGTTGGGGAGGATACAGGGGACTTATTTTAGCAGATATAACCTTGATGTAGTAATTTGCACAAGATCAATACCTAGATTATTAAATTATTTTTTTAAAATCAGAATAAACTGAAAGTTTAAAGTTGAATGATAATAATAAATTCCTTACTTTAAGAAGCTACTACACAATCTGCAGAGTATGTTCACAATAATTCCTAATTAGAGAGGTAGGTAATATCGCTCATTTTTACATGAGGAAACTGAAACTCAGAGAAGTTAAGTAATTTTCCAGGGCTACACAGTATGATGCCTAAAGCATACATCTAATGACTCTTAGGTTTTGTGTTTTCCATTATGCAGTCCAGGTTTTGTCTTTCTAAATCAATTTTCCTAACTGGTTCTTCATAACTATAGTGAAACATTAATAATACATTTTAACATAAGTTTCCTGTGTAAATACATTTGGAAATATAAAGTTAAAAAACAAAGCTAAACAGATATGATGGTCTTTACCACAAGACTACTCAGACTTAATATGAAAATGTGCACTGAGAGCATCTAACAGTGAGATGTAGTAAGCATTTCCTCCTCCCCCAAATTTACACAGAACCTTTAGAGGAGAACTACCTATCAGTGTTTTTGAAATACATCTTTAAAGAAATAAAGTTTATAATTGTCCTTACCACCAAATGTAAACCATGCTCCCTTTCAACTATGTACTTGATCTAGAATGAGGACCTTTCAATAGGCCTTCCTTTTAATACTATCTTATAAGAAATTATTTGTTATAAAGCTATTGCTCTTAAATATTTTGCTTAAAAATATATAAAACAATCTATAACAGTACCTTGAACATACTGTGTATATATCATGTATGTATGTATTTTTTTTTTTTTTTTTTGAGACAGAGTCTCACTTTATTGCCCAGGCTAGAGTGAGTGCCGTGGCGTCAGCCTAGCTCACAGCAACCTCAAACTCCTGGGCTCAAGCAATCCTGCTGCCTCAGCCTCCCAAGTAGCTGGGACTACAGGCATGCGCCACCATGCCCGGCTAATTTTTTCTATATATATTAGTTGGCCAATTAATTTCTTTCTATTTATAGTAGAGATGGGGTCTCGCTCTTGCTCAGGCTGGTCTCGAACTCCTGAGCTCAAATGATTCGCCCACCTCGGCATCCCAGAGAGCTAGGATTACAGGCTTGAGCCACCGCGCCCGGCCTGTGTATGTATGTATTTATCTGTGTGTATGTGCATCTTTCCCTCACCTCACTTTGAGAATCATTCTCTGCACTTGACCAACATGCATTAGTGCACACTTATACAATATTCAGAAAATGATAGGCTAAACACTCTGATAGCTAAACCTGACTTGAACATGTTCTGCAACATATGTTGCATGTATGGCTTCCATTTCTGCCATTTATTTGGTGTTATTTGATACGCGTTTATTTGATAGACAAAAAATATGCAGGTGGTAGTGCCAGACCCACACAAGAGGTGAAGTATGGGTGTCTCCTGGAATGTTTTACAGGCACTCAAGGCACCTTGGAGGAAAAGGTAAGGGAAAGAAAGAATAAAAATCAGAAGAACATTAAAGGTTGGCAGATGTCCTCTAACATTACTTATGAAGAGCACCACAGTATCACTGGAGTGGGGGAGGATTGTTCATCAACTGAGCATTACTCACTATAGGCTTTGGAAATTTTAGTAGGAGATATGTCTTAAATAAATAGAATAACTTTTCCAAACAATGCAGGAACACAGGTCTAAGCTAGGCCATTATTCAGTTAACATACCTTTTCTTGGACTGTACTCACCATGCTACTTGGGATATATGTGTATTAGCTATAATTTAACTACCAGCAAATTAGAACACACAGACTTGGAAAAAATGCAGCAGAACACTTACAACACTAGCCTAGGAGAAATGGTGATACGCAGACTGAGAAGGTGGGCAGGAGGGAGAAGAGATAGGCAGGAAAGAAGATGGGGGTCTTCGGGGAGAAAGAGTCATTTATTACGTGCCAAGCTCTTTTAGGTGTTTATATATCCATTATGATATTAGGTCTTCAACACCCCTACAAGGGAAATATATTATCCTCATTTTCACAAGTAACAAAATAAGTTCAAAAGATTAACTATAATACAGCCAAAAGTCCTGCTTGATTCTGTGAATCATCCAGGACTCCTGCTACCTTATCCAAGAGCCTTAGAATTTAGGTGCAACTTTTATAGACTTCAAAGAGAAGATGATGCTCAGATTAAAAATATACTTGAAATTCCCTAGTAAATGGAGCAGGAAATAGAGGGATAAGAAAAAAAAAAAAACCAGGGAATTGGAAAGGCTCTTAGATAAGCCAGAGACAGTAAGGACATTTTGGATTTGATATGTGTGTGTGTGTGTGTGTGTGTGTGTGTGTGTGGAAAGTGGCTGGAAACAAGTTTTTGGTTCAGTAGGAAAGAGCAGCTGGAAAGTATATTTTCTTTATCGTAAAAGTCCTGGAAGAAAAGAACGAAAGAGTAGATCACATAAGACTACTCCTACAGACACGCATTGAAAGATTAGTCACGAAATGTGTTGGAATAATAGGGGAGGTGTGGGGAGAGTATCAGACAGAAATCTCTTTTTTGGAAAGTGTTAAAGGATAGAAGTATCATAGTATAATATTTAACCAAAAAGGCAGGGCTCTTGAAATATTTTTTTATTAAAGCTTAGTGATCAACTGCAGGGGTAAGTGGGGAGGGGAGAGAAGGGCCACATTATTTAGCTGTTAGCTGCATTAAATAATTCATAGATAACATTAAAATGTATCCAGTAAGGAAACAAACTTAAAAATTTCCTTTTAGTTCCATATTCTGTTGATCCCAGTTGTGTGCTGGTATTATATGGTCGGGTGATGATGATCAAGTAAAGGTGTAATGGAAGGGTATGCATTTAAAGAAGGAATGAGAGAAACAGGAAATTTGATGTCTCAGTGTAGGCATTTATTTCTTCCTGAAATCCCCTCTTCTATGCATTCATATCTCCTTTTGATTTCACTTGACTTACTGAATTGCATTTATCTGTCTTCCCCATTAGGCATAAATTCCTTGAGGTCTGGGATTGTCTCTTATTTAATGTTGTACTACAGTGACTATACAGTGCTTGGAGAAATAGTGATATGCAGACTGAGATCTAGGTTTATATCTCAATATATATACATTTTATAAGGCAGGCTAAGCACTGTGAACTGTTCACTGCTCTTCAATAGCTGCTTGATTCCTTCTTCAGAAGTTCCATTATGAATGGATTACTACATACAACTCAATGACCAAACTGGTTTAGGAGCTATTGATTTCTGACGAAAGCAATGCTAATGATACGAATAATTATCATTTATTGTACATTTTCAATAATAAGACATTTTATTCTTTACTTTTATAATCTTGTATTTTCTGTTCAAGAATCCTGTGAATTACTGCTAAAAACCAAGGCTGAGAGGTTAAACAACTTATTCAAGGTCATAGAACTAATAAACTGCAGACCTGGAGATTTTTACCTAAGTATATCTAGCTTAAAAACTATTGCTTACATTTCTTCTCATAATTTTCTTTAAGCCAACTGAAATCTTGATGAGAAGTTTTCCCATTCACAAACTAAAAACAAGGAAAGATAAATAGAGGTTTTCATCTCACTCTGAAGAACAAATACCTTTATAATCATTTAAAAGGAAAAGTAACAATTCTGTGTGTAGAATTTAAATTTATTTCACAGCTCTTTATTTTTCATAAAATTTTCTATATAAACAAGAAAGCAAGCACTAAGCACCTTATATAAAAATTACAGAAACACTTGAACTTCTGTAACAAACAAAATTGATAGCCTTCCATTAACTCATAACATCCAATGCCAAGAATTCCACCAAACAGAAGTTGCTAATTGAAAATCAGACTTGCATAGCACTATTTGATACATTAAAAATAAAATATTAAATTAATAAGCATTTCAATTTTATCAATAATGGGTCTCCAAGGGACATTTTATTCATAATTTAAGATTGGATTTCAAGAAATCAGAAACAAACACGCTGATCACAAATTACTAAAATCAATGCAAAATATAAAACATTAGAGACTCCTGTAACACCAAAGTTTAAATTGCAAAAAAACTCTAAAATATAAAAACAGAATTATTAGGGTCTGATTATTTGCATAATAAAAATTCACCCAGGCTTCAAAGCACATTTAACATGTTAGTGATTTGCAAAGAAAAAAAAAAACTTCACAAAACTATTTACACACAGCTCCTCAAAAGTCTTTCAGAGCCTAAGAAACAAACAAGACCCAAAGAAAGGAGGAAGAAATTCTATTTAAAAATGACAGGTTTCTATTTTCAGACAAGTACCTATATGAGTGCGAATTAATAAGATTCATTCCACGGAATGAATTCATAGGCAAATTTAACTGATTTGTTAACATTTGCCTTTTATGAGTAATACCTCATAAAAGTGAAATCTTTTTATTAAAAGAACCCTACTTTCTATAAAAAGTTTAGCAATTATTGTATTAGATACATTGACATTGAAAGCCATTTGGTAAATTAGAGTACTCCAAGTCTTAATTGTAATTTAGAATAAAAGGAAATAAAATGCTCACCTGAAAATAATCCAATAAACCACTGGAAATACCATGCACTAAGTTTTTAAAAATAAACAACTGATGGCTACACAGCATGTCACCTGTGTTGGGACTGCAGTGAAGCAAGGCAGTGGCGAAATACAGAGAAAGCTTAAGAATCATGAAAGTTATCCGATTTGCATGCTTTAAGTTAGCTGATAAGGGTATAGAACATCTCTTTAATGTATTCACAGGCACCTTATTATTAAAGTGTCAAACCTCTTTGAAGATGCCTCAGTAATTTGCTATTCCATTTCTGTTTCATTCATTAAATAGTTTCTAAAGCACCCCCAAGATCTTTGCATTAGTAAAGTTCTCAATGAATCAAGCTGGGAGCAATTCAATCTATTTGATTCACTAAAGAGAGCATAAGTTATCTTTAGAAACAAACTGTAAATGAGAAGTGCAGTATTGTAGTCTCTTTGCAGTATGAACATGTTAAAATTATTCCATAGCTCAAGAGACCATGATCTAAATAAGTGGGGCATATAGCTACCCTAGTCTAGATTTTTATTTCATTTTTCACTTATCAATATTGATTTTTGTAAATAAGTAAAAATAATTTATTTTTTAATTATTAAGAGATAAAAGGGAAGATACTCATGCAAATGAATTAAAAAGCATTCTGCTCCTAAAAGTATTAATATATAATGCTTTTATATCTTTCCTAAAAATAAGTTATAAAATAATTTTTAATCTAGCTTTTTCTTTTGCTAACAAAGATATTTAAAAACAATGTTAATTATGTACATGGTTTTAGTAGAAATGATTTAATTTCTTAATATAATTAACCAGGTACATGCAGCAGATTCTTGTTAGTAAAAATGTTTAATTGACAAATATTGAGTTTCTACCATAAAAATCATTGCATAGGCATTGTATAAATATAAAAGACGTCATTAAAATCTTTGCCCTTGCAGACTATGCAGACTATGTAGATATATCTTTAAGATAAAAATTTTCCTTAATATAGTATATTTTTTATGTATTGGAGGGATGGATTAGGTAACTTATATGAACGCAATCCAGCTTATATATTCTATTAATTATGTGAATTAATCACTGGGATAGTAAAAATATCAATCATTCATTAATTTGTATCTGTACCATTTGATACTTTAGGAAGATTAAGAAGTTTATATTTGCTATATATATACATATATAAAAAATTGAAAACAGAAACAAAAATTTAAACATCTGTTTCATCGATTTTAAACTTATTGATTTCAAACTTAGAATAAATAAATGTGATCCCATCTATAAAAAACAGTCTTCCTATATTCGTAATATAGGAATATTCGTAAATAATCACTAATTTTAGGAGCATAGAAATCACTCAATACAAAAAAAAAAAACCTTTCCAATGACATGAAAATAGGAATTTTCTTTTCAATTAGGAAATCGCATATTTGATAGTGATGCTGAGCTGTTATTCTACGAAACTCCCCAGGGAGGTCCTCTACAATGTTTGGAATCCATGCTTATATGCAACCCAAACAGAGAACCTATAGCTTACCCAGGACAATATTCCCAACTGTGTTATCTTATTACACATGATTTACATGTAATAGCAATGTGATTTGCAGTGTAGCAAATCAAAGTAGGACACTTAGCATCTGCAAGTCTCTGGATCTCTGAAGAGGCTATCTGGTGTTCAGAATAGCCTGGAATGGGATAGCAAGACTAGGTAACATCTAACTAACCCAAGAGCATTTGTTAGCAGCAGAGACTATCCAAGGCAGAGCTCATTCCACTTCAGTAAAGGTTTACCAAGAGAGGAGGGGTTAAATTAAATTGTTAATGGTGAATGTGTTGAGAAACTCACTACCTTTCTTCTTTAGCTTCAACAACTTCCAAAGACTAGTAACATAATCTTTGAAATGAGAAAGAGACTCCAATGAGCCCTCCTCTGGCCAAAGCCTCCCAATCAACTAGCCCCTCCTTCCCCAATGCCTCAGCTTTTTCAGGTAAAAATCCCTGGCATTTGCCCAAAGGGGACAGTGTGGTGGTTGTGGGTGTCTTTCTGAGCGCCTGGGAGATTACACTTTCGGAGAAGAAACAGGAAGGCTCAGATTAGAAGGCCTAGAATGATATTGTGTAGGTACTCAGGGAATTTTTATGAAAGAAAGGGAGAAAATGAGGGAGAAATAGAGAAAGCAAGGGGAGGAAAAAACATGAGGAAGGCGGGAAGGACAATCAAACAGGTCATATTGCTTGCTGTGCAGCCCTTCTCCAGCTAGACGAGGGAAGAAAGCTGCGCAAGAAGAAAACAAAACATCAGACTGAAGAAAGGCTGCGCAAGTGCTTAAAGGTTTAAAAGCTGCACGACTCTCCTCTACAGCGCCACTTCAGGTTAAACCAGACAAGCCTTCTTCCTTAGGTCTTCCTGCCCCCTCCCTTCCCCTTCGCTGTAGGTGGCTCCATCTGGAGGATTTCCAGGAAGGCCAGAGAGAGTTAGGCATCTCTGATTTGGGTTCTGCCTCCTAGGAGCCTGGGGAGAGCTGGCATAGCCCACCGTGGTTTTACACTGCAGCTTCCTCACTCCACTAGGTGCTAATCCTTGCAGCTGCAGTGGTTTTGGAGGAGGCTAGATGAGAAGAATGGGGATGGCGCCTGCAGTGTCTCTGAAGACTGGATTCCCTGAAGGATTGATTCTCTGGGATACAGCAGGGAAAGTGTGGAGATGGGCCATGGGCAGTTCTCACACAAGAGCTGCAGATTCTGACTGATTTGCTAGTTCTCTAAGAAAACTCCAAAGAAATTGACTGAGATGCAGAGTAGGCCAGGAAGGCCAGACTAAACATTCATAAACATTCAGTGAGGAGAAAGGCAATATAAAAGTGAGAGAAAGAGACCTTACAAGAAAAAGAAAGGCAAAGAAGAGAAATGCGATGGTGCAAAAAAGGGACCCTGGGAGACTATCTCTAAAGATGTGCTGGAAAGCAGGCATTATTTATTTGAAGACTGCAGCAATATCACTGGTGATGCTGAAAATTAGAGACAGAATGGAACATTCTCACTCAATATTACTTTTTAATTGTTTATTCCATAGACTAGAAATTAATTGACTTTTCTCTAGCTCCATGGTTATGGGCCTTTTTCCTCATCTGTAAAACATGGGGTTTGGACTAGATACCTTACAGGGTCTGTGCCTGCTCTGACCCTCTCTTGTCAACCTCTAATCCAGGGACTCTAAGATCAAATATTTATGAGGTTTAATACCACAGTCCCCCTTTTCCTCTACTACCCCATTTTCAATACAGCGCAACACCTGCACCATTCATCCAACTGATGCCAACTCTCATTGATGACAGACAGTATGACTCAATTGTGAAAAATGATTAGTTCTTCTGCTCTGGCGTAAGGAAAGAGGGAACAGAGAAAGCAGCATGATTTATACTTTGGGTTTTCAAGGAGAGGATATTCTTGAATTTTCAATTTCAAATTTCACCCATTTAACTAAATTATAAAAGCCTTTGAGGGGTTCCAGATAGTTGGACTGATCAAATGGACAAAGAACCCTATAATCACCTCCACCCCTGTTTGGGGGAAAATTTATTTCATTTCATCCCAGAAATTATATCTGCTTTTTTTTTCTTTCATGAAAATCCAGCACATACTGGCCATGTTCTTCTCTTGTTTGCCTGCCTCTAGCCATTCTGCCAACCTGCTTCAGTGCAGCATTTTCTGGGTTTATTAACCACCCAAGGCTTAATGAGAGTGTATTCATGAGTAAGGTGTTCAATGATGCAGAACCCTCCTCCCCCCCCACGCGCACACACACAAGGAGGCACTTTAAATGATAATGGAGGTAAAACGTGTTTTCACCAAGAGTTTCATTTTGAATTTGTCTCAACCTGAAATTCCTTTAGAAGATTAAACTATATATATTAATAGGTAGAAACAAAACTCCCTGACTTCTCTTGCCTTCAAGTGGAAAGTGACACACAGATACTATATACTTAGTGTTTTCTACATCCACCAGCATTTCTGTTTCATTTTAGTCTCCAAAATATGAACAGGAGGGCAACTCTAGAAAAATGGATTCCCACTCTGGTATCTCACAGGGCACTGCTCAGAGCAGTGCGGAACACTCACCATTTCCTGGCGCGTGGGGACCATCGCCCTCTCCGCGCCCCCTCCCCGCACACATTCTCACGCCCCCTGAGGGTATTCAGCAATCTGATTTCCGCGGGGTTTGACCTTGCAAAGACCCTTCTTCCAGTTTCTGGGCAAGGAGCAACCCATTTTAACTCAAAATACACAACGACCTTTTCTCCTTTAAAGAAATACTACCAAATGTAACACACCTGGGTTTACATTTCTCAACCCTGCATTCCGGAAGACGAATTCGGAAGGCAAAGGCAGGTAACTAGTTTGGTTCTGACAGTACCCTTTCAGCGACTCTGAGTCTCAGGCTCTGTTCAAAATCGACAGTGCGGTGGAACATCTTTCCTTTTTCTGCCCATTCACCATTGTGACGAAAAATCAAAAACGAAAAAAATTATTTACTCATTTCTAAATACTGAGAAATGTGGTTATTTTGCGCCTAACTCCGCGGATTTTGAACACTGACATCCCGCTTAGAAATCAACCCCAATTTCCATGCCAATCTCATCCACTCAGTTTTACTTAGCAAACACCTTTGCTGCCCTTCCACGGTGAGAAAAATGGTGCACCAACTCCACGGATGACAGGTTGGTACCTGACTGCACCCGCTCAATAGTTTTATCAGCAACCAGAAAACTTCACAACCGGTCAATTAGCTACTTAAATCTGTCTAAGGAAATCCGCTTATTTATAGATTTAAACTACAAAAGCATCACAGTTTCACCTATCTTAAATCTAGCCTAAAATAATCCCCCAAACACACCGCATATAAACACTCCCCCTTCCCCCACCCCAATTTTTCCAAAAGATCCCCTATGGACTAACAGCACATTCAGATCTCCAGCATTAACTAAGGCAATGTCACCATGCATTTAGACGCATCTATGCAAAGCCAAGTATGTGACAATAGCCAAAGCATCTCCCTGACAATTGGCTGCGCTACACATGCAGAAATGCAACGAAGATTGTATTTTCCACTTACAGTTATAGCGCTGCGCACGGTCACTTAACGAAAATGATAAAACTCAACAGTTCTTTTTAAAAATATATATATTTAATTCGGGTAAACGGTTAAGCCGTCTCTGTGTGTGGTTCTTTCTCGCTCTCTTTTCCTCTAGAGCTCTGGGCTGCTTAAATCCCTCTCGGATCGCGCCTTGCAAGGCCAGCCGCCGCCGCCACACGCTCGGGTAAATCTCTGTTGCAGATTGGGAATCCCATAGAAAACCTAGGGTCCCTGGAGCTGGTTGCGCAGGCGCGTGAGCTTCCGCCTCTCCAGGCACCCCCTCCCTTTCCTCTCCTCCCTCCGCTCGCGGCTCCGCAGCCCTCGCTGGGAGAGCTCGGGAGCCTGCGACCGAAAGCCGCCTGGCGATGCGCATGCTCAGTTGGAAGGGCTCGGAGTTTCCGCGGGTGGATTCCGCGTCTCCAGATTTTAGCAGAAACTCAAAAGGAAAGTGGATAGGGAAAGGGAGCCTGCCTGCCTGCACCTGGACTGGCGCAAGGGAGGGCTAATTGGGCTCTTCAAGCCCCGCAGCTACTGAGCGTGGTGGCTGAAGGCCCAGGCCTGAGCTGGGACAGGCGGGGCCCGCTTTTCCCGCCGCTCTGTCCTCGCGGCCCGTGACCCACCCTTTGCCAGCCTGTAAGATGGGGGAAAACTGCCGAAATCTCGGAAGCAAACCTGCTCAGCAAGTTGTGAGCACGTCTACCTGGCTCACTGAGGGAACGGTTATGGTGGTCATTCTGCCATGAGCCATTTCAATGAGGGTCTTCTGCTAAGAGTACAGGGAGCTGGTCCTCCAGCACCCAGTGACCTGGCCAGAACAACATTAGAAACATGTGTGTTGAAGGGAGCTGGGTCCGAGGCTTCTTGCTCTGTGCATCTTGGGCAAGTCGTGCTAAACCATCAAAGACTGTTTAATAAACGCCTTATGTGTGCACTTCATAAATATTTATTGAATATTCATGGAGGAGGTGGGGATTGTGGAAGGCTGGGACTGAACCATTTGCAAACCCAGGTTGAGGGCTAACTAGGCGATCTTATAAACCCTCCTTTGTGTCCTTGAACAACTAACACGTTTGGTATCTCTTCCCCATTCTCCCTCTCCATTGGCCTGCCAAAGCCTAGAAGACTTGGCAAGGAGTAGAGCCCAGGAAATGCTTGGTCGGTCGCTTCCCTAGTAAGAGAGCAAGAATTCTCAGATGTTCCTAACCTAATCACTTTCCCCAGCTCCGGATGTTTGCACATTCACTCATTAACAATTATTCTTTGAACACCTATAGACTATTAAGGAACTGTTTTATGCTTTCAGAATAAATGCAGTGAACAAAAATCCTTTCTGGGGTTTTCATTTAGGTGGGAGTTTTACTTTCAAGGGAGGGACATTCTGGGGGTACAGTGAAGATCAACGTTCTCCTTAAGCAGAGAGCTTTACAATTTGCACAGCATCCTCACACACCTTATCACGTTCAGGAAAACTGCAGAGTTGAGCTTTTGGTGCTGAGGACAGCAGGAGCATCTTCCGTGGCAAACGGGCTCTGACTTGACAAATCTCCACTGCCAGTAGGCAGCTGCTCCTGACTAAAAGTCAAGGAGTCCATCTTCGAGCCAACTTAAGGCTACTTAAGGGGGGAATAGGAAAAACTCCGCCCGATGAGTCTCTAGCTATAGAAGATTCATGCTACGTGCGGGCCTGAGGACGGTGACACCTAAGCCCCATTCAACGCCAACTTGGGCAGCCCAGAGCCCAGGAACACCCTCCCTCGGCCAGACTCCTCGGGAAGGCTGAGCAGAGGGAGAGCGCACTCTCGGGACTCCCAGGACACCGCTGGTGGCTGTCCCTTTCCGGAGGGGCTCTTCTGCCGCGTGCTGGTGACCATGCTGGTGACCGCGGAAACCCGGAACGCGGAACGCGGAGCCGCGCGGACCAGAGCGCGCGCCCTGGCGCGCTGCGGCAGCCGAGCACATTTAGAGTCTGCCGGGCACCAGCCCTGCGCTCCCGGGCCGCAGTGCGCACTGCAGCGCGCGCTCGCTGGCGGGCCCCGCCGTTTCTGTTCCTTGGGATGCAGGGAGGGGCCGGGGGACCGCGTGGGGTGGTCAGTTCTGGATGAGTCGCTTTTCTTGGCCAGAAAGACAACCTCCAAGGCTTTCAAAATCCCGTCTTTAGTCGATTTCCACCACTAAGCATTTTACGCTGGGCTGTCTGGTTTCTCTCTGGAGAACAGCCTCCGCACTTGCAATAGGCACCAACCGAAGAGGTCAGGATGCCATTTATTCGCTTTCACGAGATGTACATATTTATTGCACCCTGGAGGTCTCTTTTGTGGCAATGTTCGGTTTCAGATACCTTACTTTCAACTTGTGTTTAGGAAGAAATGCACACTGATACTTTAAACTGTGCTTTTGTTACAGAGTAGATTTAATTTCGGTGCGTGCGCTTTTGTAAAGCAGCTGAATCTGAGTGAGCAGGCAGATTTTTTTTTTTTTAAATCCCTTTTGCACGGCAGCGTTATTTGGTGTCCTAACTAAGATATCTTAGTTTTAAATCTCCAGCTATTAGGTGGCTTTATTTTTTTAAGCTTGTAATATTTCGTTGTTTAACATTTTTTAAAATATACTCTTTAGTAGAGTTTTATATGCAGTGCGATGTCACAGCGGGGAAGCCAATTCTAAAAGACTCCTGAAGGAATGCTTTTGTTTAAATTACAGAAAACAATTCCCCTCTTTTGGATGGTAGAATGAACTTTAAGAGACAGATGTGGTAGGGACACTAAAAAACGAGGGAGCCCGCTGATTCTTTCCTCCTTCAGGCATTTGCGGATGTTTCTGGTGATCACAGGAGAGTTGAGATGCGCTGCTCCCGCTCCTATGCACCCGGGGTAGAAGGACTGCCAACACTGCACTGTTGAGTGGAGAATGCTGTCGGCTCTAGCGGCTGTCCCATTACCTAAAGCCATGTCCCCAACACTACAGAACACGGGGGGCCAGCTTTCACACCCCAGAATTTTTTTGTAGAGGGTGGGGGAGAGGAGGAGGATGGTTTTATAGGTAAAGGCCTTTTTTTTTCTGAGGAACCATTTTCCTTTCCTCTGTTACAAAGTATATTCTTTACAGAAGTTTCTAGCTTTATTTCTACCTCACTCCTTCTCAGATTCTAACAAATAAACAAGCAAAATAAAACCAATAATAACTTTTCGGGTGTACACAACCCCATGTAATATTCTCACCGGCTTTAACTGTGAGGTGGACAGGTTGAAAGGGAGAATGGAAGTCATCGCGTTAAATGCCAATAGTATGAAAGGTATAAGTTGTAACTGGCTCCATAAGCAAGAAAACATTTTTTATAGTTTTTTTTGGTAGTTCTCTTATGTTTCAAGTTCCCAGGCCAGTAAGATTTGCTGACCAGAACTTTGTAACTTTCTGTTGCACTGATTCATTCCCTTTTGAGTTTCTTTCTTAGACTCCAGGGAACCTCCTTGCAGCCACTAGATAACTACAAAAACTTACACCACCTGTTTGTCCAGAGAAGACAAGATAATCAACACCCCACCACAGATTGTGCCCAAGGACCCACTGAACTACCTACTCCCCACATCTTGCCTTCCCAGAAGGCTGAAAGAATGACCAATAATAACTCATTATGCTGCTAAAATCCCTGTCCTCGGAGGGACTTATCCACTATTTTTCAGTCATGGGATGTATGTAATATCATGATTTCTCATTGTGCTTGTATGTCCTGCACTCCACCCCAAACATGTAATGATGCTCACTCCCCTCATGCATTATTCATTTAATTTCCAGAAAAACCCCTGACCCTGTTGGTTGGGGAGGCAGATTTGAGGCAGTCCATTCCTCTCACCTTCGGGTTGATTCATCCTCTGCTATAAACCCTTTCTTCCTTGACAATCCTCCTGTCTCAGTAATTGGCTTTCTGTGCAGTGAGTAACAGAGAACCCCCCTTATGGATTCATAAACATAAACTTGCAGTCCTATGAGCTCATGGTAATATTATTTATTAGAGATAGTTGTGTATAAAATATATAAGCCGAGAAGGGTGGAGCTTAAGACATCAGGGTATTTGAGAAATTGGAAGAAAAATTGTTTGAATGTCATGATAAGAAAACGAAAAGAGATAGGAATTGAAAACATGGATTTATAGTCATTCGAATTTGTGAAGAATAATGATAGTAATTTTCTCGTATGGCTAAAATGCCTTTATTCCTAAAGCTAAAGATATTAATCCTTACAGAGGAGATGCATTATGTAAGACAATTATGTTTATCCTGATTTTTATCATATTTTTTAAAGATATGAATAGACCAACGAAATAAAATAACTTTCCTTAAGTCACATAGGAAGTTGTCTCTTAAATAAAACCCTACAACAGTTTTTGTGGCATATAAAATGGCTCATTGTATATGTCTGTACCCCTTCTACATGATTTTCTAAAATAAGTGTAAAAATGCAAGATAAAGCAGTGTTTCTCATGTAGTTAAAGGGAGTGTTTCATGCTTCTCTCTGTGGAGAAAGGATTAAAATTGCTAATGATTTAATGGACCTGGTTGACAATATGTCCCAGTCCACCACTGATTTAGCTCTGTAATCCATGACTAGATATAAATTCAGTTTGAAATATTATTCTCTAGCTATAGACACCAACTTCCCTTAAAGTTTTAACATTCCACAATATAAGTTTCTTAAGGCCCTGCTGAATGAATTATTGTCAAAGTTTTGAGTTTCCTGGAAGCATCTTGGAGCCTCACAAATGGTCATAGCAAATGCAGGTGGTGTGCTGCCCAAACAATAGAGAATCTTTATTCCATCCTTTCTTCTACAGTTAGGCCTGACCTACAGATTCATAGCAGTACTCTTAAGCTGGAAATTTTCACCACTATTGTTAGTAACAACACAAAAGAAATGATAACAGAATTAAATTATGTATGATCCTTATTTCTTTTCTTTAATGACTTTTTAGGTAGTACTTAATGCTAGGCTATACTTACTCTTCTTTAGGTGTATGAATAGCCAAATAATATCATGGGTCCATTTTGCGGGACCTCTGTAGTTGAAGACCATTTGATCCTGAAGGGTCTTCAAAACCCTTCTTACCTAAAGCAGATTTTACTGACTTGTTTCTTCTTTTAATATCTATTTTCTTTAATATAACATTTTTAATGAAACTCTCAACCTCAACAGAGAATCTTAGCATAAAATTTAAAGGAAAATAAAAATAGTGAATTCTATATACTCTCAGAGACAATCAACAAATACAAAACCCACATTCTTTTGCCAAAAGATTTTCACAAGTGAGTTTATATTCTTACCTGCTACCTGAAAGAGGAAAGAAAGAGTAGACTCTCATATTTTTTTTGGTATTCTTACCATATACCTCCTTTAAAGTTCATTTTGCGATTCCTGAAGAGGGAGTGTTCAAGAAGAGAAAGAATGACCATTGATGTTCTTAAATCCAGGCATTTCTTTTGCTTTCCAGTTTCTTATTTACAACTACCTATAGAACTTCTTCAAGTGAATAATGCCTTGAACTCAACATCTCCAAATAATTTTCTCCCTTGCCATTCTACCTCTTTAAATCTATTCTTGCTCCCGTGCTACCTAGCATATTAATGGTGTCCCTATTAACCAAGGTCTCCAAGTCAGAAACTAGGAGGTCATCTTCAGCTCCTCTATCTCTCTCATCCTCTGTCAAATCATTACTTAAATCCTGTCAGGCCAGGCTTGGTGGCTCACGCCTGTAATCCTAACACTCTGGGAGGCTGAGGCTAGGTGATCACTTGAGGTCAGGAGTTTAAGAGCAGCCTGAGCTGCTGTAAAGTATTTTCATGTATACTGTCTCAGTTAATCTTCACACTGTAAACTGTCTGCTATGCACTAAGAGGAGAAATATTCTTCCATTAGGAGGCAATATTTCAGCTGAACTTCAAGGATTAGTAAAACTCTTAAAGGTAAGACAAAGGAAAGGAGAGTTTCCAAGAAGAAGGAAAGAGCATATGGGAAAGCACAAGAAAGTAAAACTTTACTATATATTTGGTAAACTACAGGGACTACAGTATAGTGGAGCATACTTTACAAACTATGAAGCTCTATTTAAAAATAACATACTAGGAGACCGGGTGCGGTGGCTCACGCCTGTAATCCTAGCACCCTGGGAGGCCAAGGTGGGTAGATTCTTTGAGCTCAGGAGTTCGAGACCAGCCTGAGCAAGAGCGAGACCCTGTCTCTACTAAAAATAGAAAGAAATTAGCCAGACAACTAAAAATATATAGAAAAAAATTAGCCTGGCATGGTGGCACATGCCTGTAGTCCCAGCTACTCCGGGGGCTGAGACAGAAGGATCACTTGAGCCCAGGAGTTTGAGGTTGCTGTGAGCTAGGCTGATGCCATGGCACTCACTCTAGCCCAGGAAACAGAGTGAGACTCTGTCTTAAAAAAAAAAGAAATAACATACTACATCATGGCAATCCATCTATTAATTATTGAGTAGAAACTTATGTTGTTTGCTTTTCATTTCAAAAGGAAAATGAGTATGTTACACTGGCATGAGAATAAAACTCCTAAATTGTTTTGACTGAATTTAAAGTCCATAACTCTGATATAAAGAAGCTTTATAATTTTTAAGCATGAATATCTTCTACTTTGGTTAAATTATTGTCATGCAAGTTGAATTACTATCCTGCAAATAATCCACATTCAAAGTATTAAAATCATTCTTTAACTAATTGACTTTCAATGACTTTTATTTATTATTCTTGTTTTTTTTTTTGGACATTAGGCATAAATTGCAAGTGTAGAACTATAATAAAATACATTATATTTTATGGCCTTTAAATTATTTCACAATCCTTATATTATTTGATTTGCAAACAGATAGCATTATCTTCATTTCATAGGTAAGATTAACTCCTTAGAAAGACCAGATTAACTCTTTGGAAAGGCTATATTCCAATGCTTTCTATAATAGAAGTTATGAGGTATAATGTGGTAGAACCAGGTGCAACCAGTAATCTAATCTTAGTTTTTTCAGTAATGACTACCCTCTGATGCTGACAAAATGCTCCACTAATTTCCATCTTTCCCAGTTTCAAGTTCTTGCTTGGGATGACAAGAACACGCTGTAGTAGATCATAATTTAGGAAGAAGGTGAATTACCATTACTTACACTGCTAAAGGAGAAACCCAGAAATGTTTGACTTACTTTGTTTTTCTTGATTAGGAAACCAGAATACATTAAAAACACAAAGACAAAGGGTGTTGAGCATTTCATTAGCAATTCATAGTCTAATATCATGAAAAAATTTTGCACTAAAATTGAAAATTATGCATTATTAAAACATTTTAAAAATTATACATTTTGCCTCAAAACTCAGAGGCATCAAGGACTCCACTTTTATTCAAGTTGCTTGAAATACAATAAAGAAGAAAGTATTTTTATTGGAAAGGTCTCTATAGTAATGTTTCTGAGGCTATTCCTGATATTTGGTGATAGAGACATAGTTTACTGTATCATTTCAGGTTAGATTTGGTATATTTTGAATTTTAATGAAACAAAATTAAAATAAAACCAGTAAAACAGCACTTATAATGAGAAGATCTTCAGTTTTATGTTATACATAAATAGAATTTCCATGTATGATTTTATTTGAAGGCAAGATTTCACTGCTTATTTATTTTTTTAACTTCCAGGGAAATAAAAGAGGCATAACTCAGGGATAAAAGAAAGTGGGAAGAAAAGTTTTTACAGTCACATCTGAAATAATAAGGACTTGAACCAGGAAAGTATCACTGGAAATGGAAAGAGTATAATTCGATATTGTTGGGATAGGATCAACAGAATTTGATAGTTTATTATATATATGAGAGAAGGTAAAATCAAAGACAATCATAAGATTGGAACTGGGTCATCGGGACAATGGTGCTAGTTTTAGTAAAAGCAGAAGTGTAACTTTGCAGAAAAAGGATGAGCTTAACTGCTGGACACGTCTCTTGTATTTGAAAGGCTACTAACATATCCAGGTGGAGAAGTCCAGCAGACATCTAGAGCTTGTAAGTGTGGAACTTTGGTGAGAGGTCTGCACTAGAAATGCAGAATTGGCAGTTATTTGTATACAGGTAATGGCCGAAGCAATAAGAATAGATATGACTGACAAAGAAGGAGTACAAAGAGAAGAGACAAGAGGGTAAAACTTAAGGAATTATCTAAATTTGGAAAAAGGAATTTGGAAGAGCTGTGAACTTGTTATTCTCCCTATGTATTATTTGTTTGCAAATTTCTAGAAAGTAATAATAGTTGTATTCATTTTAGTATTATAAAGTAGCACTTAGGATATTGTCCTTAAGAAAGTATATGTGGGATTAAAATAATGATGTGTTTTAACTCAGCTAACGTGGAACATGGTCCATAGTTAATAAGAAAAATAGTAATATTTCAAATATATGCATGTTGATTGAATTGTTTTAGAAAATACTAATATTTAATTAAATTGATGATTAATAACTTATTCATATGTACGCACATGCATACATATATGTATGTATATATGTGTGTATGTGTTTATCTATCTATCTGTATCTATCCATCTTTCTATCTATCTGATTTTTTTGTTTTATATTTTGAGTCTGTAGTAGATACTTCTGGAGGACTATGCTTAGCCCACAAGCCAACAGCTCTCTTGCCTCTCATACAGTATGAAGAAATAGGTCCCTGGTTGCTATTTGTTGCTTGCTTGGACACCAGAGCTTTGCTAGAACAGTTTGGAGTTTTTCTTATGAAAATTTGGAGATGACATGGAAAGATTGCGTTCATTTCTTCATGTGCCAGAAAATCTAATGTGTAAACTGTTTTTTTGTCTAGCTTTGAGTATTTCCTTTGTCTACACTTTCTTTTTCTTAACACTGATTTGATTTTCTGTACTATTAATTCTGTTCTTTTATGTCCAGTGCAGATTTTAATTCTACAAATACAATTTGTATGTTTTCTTTTTCAGCTTTAGCATTTATCTCTTTGTTTCAGTTTATCTTCCTGCTTTAGTTGCATGGAGTCCATTTCTTCTTTTATTTTTTTCTGAAGATGTAAAATAGCTGTCATCTAGAATTTCTTTCTGTTTCTTATAGAATGTTAGTTTTAGAAATATGTTTTTCCCATGCGTTTCTAGAGAAATGCCCCCTTTCCTGGCTTTGCATTTTTGATGCATATGTGCCATATTGTTTTGTCATTTATCTGTACTTGGAAAAAGTAGTTGATCCAGAATATTCCAACAGAGTTGCATTTACATTTCCTTTAGGCCCTTTCACTGTTCAGTTGGGTACTGCTAACTTCTCTCAGACCCAGATTTAAAGGGCAAATTGATATGCCTGACCATTATTTCATTTTGTAATTCCTAGTAAGTATATATCTAATCTCATCTGTTGAACTAAGGTTGGACCTATTTTTTATTTTATTTTATGCTCTCTGGCCAAGCTAAAGATTTATAGTTTGTATTTTTTTTTCTTATAAAGAGTGATAAAGAACATGACTCTGGTCTAGATTTCTCCCACAGGGCCAACAGTGGTGTTGAATCAAGTTTGAAGCCATTTATACTAGTCTGATTTAAAAGGTAGGATATATGGTATGTGTTCCAAGAACATACTTCTTAATCCATCTCTATATAATGAAAGTTTAAATTCCTTCAAATCTATCGATCAAATTTTCTTAGCTTTAGGTTACAAAGTTGGTGACTTTTTTTGCATTTTTTGCTATATTTTCCTGAGTATTTTGACGGAAAATATATCAAATATTGCTCTTCTGTTTCTGTATTAATCTGGAAGAAGCAGTCTATTGTGTACTTCCAAAAAAGTAATTCAAGATAAAAATAATTTTCCCTGACTATGGCATAAAAAATGAACCCAGTGTAGCAAGCCATTATTACTGTCTTTACCCGGCAAACATTATTGAACACCTAAAGCTGGAGGATAAGATTACAAAGGTTAATAAGGCATATTTGCTGCTTATAAAAGGCTTTCAGTCTATCCTGGGAGAATGGAGGAAAATGTAGATAATTACAAAACAGTTTGATAAATTCTATGATATAAGTAAGCACAAAGATGTGGGAAAATAATTGGCATGAGAAAGAATCTAGACTATGAATGTAACCCAAAGAAGCTGATTGCTGAGCTAAATCTACAGCTTCAGTTCTGCAAATGTTTAATGACTAGTTACTATGTGCTAAACACTGTCCAATTCTTATTAATAGCACAAGTAAAGCTGTTATAATTGATAATAACACTTTGTATTTTCATAATGCCCAGCACTCTTTTTTTTTTTTTTTTGAGACAGAGTCTTGCTCTGTTTGCCCTGTGTAAAGTGCAGTGGCATCATCATAGCTCACTGCAATCTCAAACTCCAGGATTCAAGCCATCCTCTTGCCTCAGCCTCCCAAGTAGCTGGGACTACGGGTGCATACCACCATGCCTGGCTAATTTTTCTATTTTTAGTAGAGATGGGGTCTTGCTGTTGCTCAGGCTGGTCCTGAACTCCTGACTTCAAGCAATCCTCCCAGCCTCCCAGAATGCTAGGATTACAGGTGTGAGCCACTGCAGCTTGGCCCATAATATTCTTTAAAACATTTTTATGTACATTCTCCACCTGACCTTCACAATAACACTGTGAGTTAGATAGTTCAATTACTAATAACTAATCACTAATTACAATTACTAATAACTAATTTTGCTATTGAGGAAATCAAATACCAGAAAAATTATGTACCTTTTAATAGCCATAAAATATTTTTATAGAAAAGGCAAATAAAATTAACATGTCCATATTTTTTAGTTAATTTTTTTATAACTAAATAGTACATCATATCTAGCATGATGAACTCTGAATCCACAGGAAAGCATGTCCTCATTTTGAAATTATTTAGATTTGGTAAATCATTTGAAAGGACAATAATGACTTAAAGTTTAGAATTCTTTTTAATGATCCATATAATGTTAAAATATTTTTTAAAAATCATAAGCCAATGAAGAGAAAATTAACTCACGATAGAAAAAATGTTTCTTAACTTTCCTCTATCACCATTTAAGCAAGATGATATACTAGGTTGAATAGTGTACCCCCAAAATCATGTCCGCCCAGCACATCAGAATATGACCTTATTTGGAAATAGGTTATTTTGCAGATATAATTAGTTACGTTAAGATGAGGTCATATTGGATTAGGGTGGGTCCTTAATAAATAATGACTGATATCCTTATGAGGAGAGGAAAAACACAGAGACACAAAGAGATACACACAGGGAGAATGCCAGGTGACTACAGAGGCAGACATTGGAGTTATACATAAGCCAAAGAACATCAGAGATTTCCAGCAACCACCAGAAGCTAGAAAAGAGGCATGGAGAAGATTCTCCTTCAGAATCCCCAGAAGAAACCAACTCTGCTGACACTTCGATTTCAGACTTCTGGCCTCCAGAATTGTGAGAGAATAAATTTTTGTTGTTTTAAGCCATCAAGTCTGTGGTATTTATTACAGCAGTCCTAGAAAACTAATACAGAGGACAAGTGCATTTAAATACAGTATATGGGAGTTAGGTTTACAATAAAGAATATTATGGCTGTAAGATAATAGAAAGAGTTTTCTTTTCTACAAATATACATCTTTTTTTTTTCCTGTGAAAATTGCCAAAGTTGGGGTTAAGAGATTTGGATTCAAGAATCAGCTCTGCTACTTATTAGGTGTGGTCTTGGTCAAATTACTTAAGTTCCTTTCAAGCCTTGATTTCCTTATTTATAAATTAGAAAAGATTAAAAATCTACCTAAAAGTAGAGCTCTATGTTTCAAAAATTCAAAATATTAGGCTTCTGCAAAATTCCAGATAGTAATTTAATAGTGCTAACTTGCATCTAAGTTAGATAATATTCAGCCAGTTTCTTCCAATTCAAAACTGAATTAAATTCATAGTTTTGGCTTTGAGTTCATTTAAAATAATTTCCTTAGAGACCTTTCATCTTGTTGTTCATGAAAATCAGATTAGGTATACTGACCACAGTATCACTGCTATTAACAGAAGTAATACAAATTCTGTTTAAGATTTCCTAGGCTAGTTTATGGATGTTTGAATAAAACTGAGTATTAATTACACAGTAATGTTAAACAATATTTTGAAATTAGACTTATATAACACCTTGCCAATGGTCCATATAATTTTTTAATAGACTTTATTTTTTAGAGCAGATTTAGGTTCACAGCACATATAATGTTTGTAGAAATGTTCATTGACTATGGACCTTACTGAATTCTGATTGTGCAGATTGTTATATAGTATTAGAAGTTTAAACATGTTAATCATGAATTGGTTGAAAAATAAGACTAAATAACAAATTATTTAATATGTTACAGATCCTTGATATTCAATGAAGTGTATGTCCTAAGACCTTCATGACTTCCCAATATATGAATATTACTCTAGGATAAAATGACTTTATTGTAAATGGCCATATTATTGCTTATTTATAGAGTACTAAATGAGATGACAAATTCAATAACAACAGCAAATCTACATTCAGCTACAGATACTGGGTGATCGGTTAACTGGACTTACTAATTTAGTTAATTATAAACACCATCTTCATGGTTGCATAAAATTCACATTTGTGCTTTAGCAAAATGACATATTACTATGTCATGAAAACCTTCAGGATTATTCACAAATAGATACAGGCCAAAGATTAAATCTATAGAGGCCACAATCTTAAAATCTTGCTACCTGGAAACATTTTGAAAATTTTTATATATCATTGTACTACTTGAAAAATAAATAATTGAAATTTGAGAGCATAACCATTGTGAAAGTAGTTTGAATATGATGGATTAACAACAGTTTTAAAAAAGCTAAAGTTTACTCCTTGGTCTTCACGGATTCAACTTGCATTTTTAAAAATCAACCTTTATAAAGAATTCTAAATAAATCGAAACTCTCCTATTATTGAAGGTAATAAATCTATCAATATAAGAGAAAGGGTCATTAATGATATTATTTGTGCTTATACTCTGTTTATCCTAAAAGCTGTGTGGACAATTTGCCACTTTGGTCTAGAGGAAAGAATACAGTAACTTTATTTATGTCTTTAGGAAGTACCAGGATTCATCTGAGGAGTCAGTGTCTTTCCAGCAGCTGCAAAAATAACTTGTAGGAGCACTTTAAAACTAATTAAGAAAGCTTTATCCAGGAACATTAAGGAAGTTAAGACACAATGTCCCTGATGCTGTAAGGTGAGTATGCTTTTTATTTTCTCCTCTGAGTATTTCCTTTCAGTTCCTCCTATAGCAAGAATCGTGCTGCTATTAATACTTGGTAGCACGTTTTATTCAAAGAGCATAATTGAATGGAAAGATGCCAAAGATGAATCTCCTCAGATTTATGAAGGAATCTTTCTCTTTCAGAGAGTGAATTGTATTCTTTGGTGATTATGGGGATGCCTTTCTTCTATGGGGTGAACTAGGAGTGGGGCAAGTAACAGGCGCTGTCAGTCAGTGATTTCTGACCAGATCCTATGCCTGAAGTTAGAGTAGAATAGAATCCTTTAAGTATCAAAGATCCCTTCACTCACTAAGAGCATTTCCAAACCAAAGTGATACCACAACCTGTTATCTGTAGTATTCCTAGAGCCCCACTCAAATTTGTACCTCCCAAAAAGGAATTTCACAATAAATTAGTAGATTTCCACAAGTAGATTCAGGTTACAGTGCATTGCTTAATTTGTATAACTGTAAATTTCCTACTTATTCTTCAAGGTCTGTCTTGTTCATGGGGAATTCCCTGATTATTCCATGTGATATTTTTTATTCTTTTTGATTTCCAGTAGTCTTAAGATAAATGGACTAATCAATGAAATATCACCATGACACAGTTCTTTTTCTGGATTTTAGTATCCAACTGTATTGTAAAGCTACTTAGTGCAGAAGCTGTGTCTTATATTTCTACTTTGCATTATTCAAAATGCCAAGTCTTATTCATAATAGTGTTCAACAATTATTTGGTTCATTAATTACTCTTCCTGTCTCTTCAGTTTTCATTCTCAGTGAGTTTTTTTTTATGATTTTATTATCTAGAAGAATTAAAATTCCATTGGGAATTCTGAAAATTGAGAAGATTATTTTTATAACTTGACAATAATTTTATTTCATAATTGGTATAATAGTTGTGATATACATAATTTTCCACTAACAGAACTCAAAACAATAGAAAACAGTTGTTCTTATGCTGGTTTTAAAAAGAAAAAACATTTTTAAGTAATTTTATTTTTTTATTGTTGGTTGACAAATTATAACTACATATATTTATTTATAGAGTATAATATGCTGTTGTGATATATGTACATAGAGAAAATTTGACATCTCCTAACAGGTGATTATATTTCCAGATATGCAAGATAGGTTTGTACCAGATATCTTCTAAAAGTATTTAACAAAAAGTGACTTAGTGTTCGATTTAATTTTCATGAATATAACATGATTGGGTTGATGGAAGAAAGGAAATTAGACTTGACAGAGAAAATTTCTAGGATTATTTGACTGGGCAACAGTTTTTACAATTGGCAGTAGACACTGGAACCATCTTTTGGCAATCAGTGTAATTATTCAAAAGCCAAGAAATATGTTTGTTTTTCCTTATGTAGTTGTCCTTTTCTTTTTTTGCTACTGATAAATGAAGATTGTGCTAGACTTCATTTTTTCTGTTTTTTTTGGTAGTTTCCCTTGAACTGATCAGAGCTTTCCAAGGTCTTTGTAAAAGTTTAAACAATCTTCCCCTTTATTATTCCTAAGTAAAATGTTATATATGTTTATGTTTTAAGAGTGATTGTCTATATGAAGGTAATGCTGCAATCTACATGCTGTTGATTTGACCACTTCGGTACCAGCGTCGACTATAGTCGATAGCCACAGATGAACGTGCACAGCGAGCGACTTTAGCCAACAGCCATGATATGACTTTTCTAATTTTTCATTTATCAAAATAAAATTGTGAACATTTAAAAATAACATAATAAAGACATATATGTATATGTTACCTATTCTGATTTACATGACAAATAAAGCTGCCTGTAAAGTAAAACAAGCTTCAATGCTTCAAAGATTTCCTCATCACACAAGAGCAAAACGGATTCCTCGTCAATGCACAGCACAAACTATCGTGTGGACTATGAGTGCCAGCTGTGGGCAAGGTTTCGTGGCCCGTGAACGCGGTACCGAAGTGGTTAAATATTCTTTGCTACCCATTCATACTCAAACTAATTTTGGGGAAATTAACTCCAGAGTCAGAAAATTAAAACTGACCACATTAAACAATAAATAAAATATCTTTAAGAAGCTGCCGATTAAAAGCATTTTGATGGGCCGGGCACGGTGGCTCACGCCTGTAATCCTAGCTCTCTGGGAGGCCGAGGTGGGCGGATCGTTTGAGCTCAGGAGTTCGAGACCAGCCTGAGCAAGAGCGAGACCCCATCTCTACTATAAATAGAAAGAAATTAATTGGCCAACTAATATATATACAAAAAAAAAATTAGCTGGGCATGGTGGCACATGCCTGTAGTCCCCAGCTATTTGGGAGGCTGAGGTAGCAGGATTGCTTGAGCCCAGGAGTTTGAGGTTGCTGTGAGCTAGGCTGACGCCATGGCACTCACTCTAGCCTGGGCAATAAAGTGAGACTCTGTCTCAAAAAAAAAAAAAGAAAAAGCATTTTGATGATGGCATGCCCCAGTAAAAATTATGCCAGTTTTCAATACAGTCAAAATCAGACTACATTAAAGCAAAGATGACAATTTGAAATTTTTTTTAAAACCAAGCCAATCATGCCAGGTAAAAAGAGATAAGAGGTTTATTTTCCATTGAGTGTTATGAGGTTTCTATGCCCACAAAGAATTTATGGATGTCATGTGATAGCATATATAAGTAGCACAGAGTGTAAATTACATCGTTTTGCCTATGACAGTGTATAGTTAGAACAACAATAACAAAAAGGAGCTGGGAGAGTGCAGTGCTGATATTTCTGCTCTTCACAAACATGCCAATTCATTTTAATACACATATGAAGACAAAATCATCTGCATTTACACCCTAAGACACTACATTTATGCTTTTCTGACTGGCAATAAAAATCTAGCAGTTTCTCCAATGCAGTGTGCTTAAATCCAAACTCTCACCTTTATACTTAGGATACACTTTTAGGCAAGTTCAACCTCTTTATTCCCCTCTCCTATAAATGATATGCTTATTTTCCTAGTCAACTGGGCTTGAAATCTTGAAATAATTACTAAGTCTTACCCTCCAAGCAGCTCTAATGAAGTTCTAATGATAATTTCTTGAGGATGTCATTCCTATCTGTTTCTTCCTTCTCATTCCCATGGTTGATACTCTAACACAGGCCTTAATGTTTCTGGTTATATTATTCTGATAGCTTCTTAACTAGACTAATTTTTGCTAGAGGTAGTATTATCTTGCTTCCAATTCATCCTAAATGTGGCTACTATGTAAGTTTTCCTAAAATGCTATTTTAAATATATCATTCTCCTGAAACAAGCCCACAAATATCATCTTGCCTATGGAATAAAGTCAACATTTTCTTAGCCTGGCATTCAAGGTAATGAACACTCTGATCTCAATCTGTCCTGTTTTCCTTTACCTTCTTATGAGAACATTCTCTCTCAAACAAACTTGCCTACTCACCTATTGCCGAGACATTTCTTGCTCTTTTGTCTATGCCTTTGTTCCTGTTCTTCTTCCTGCCTAGAATATATTCTATTACTATTCTACTCAAATCCAAATAATAAATATTCTCTATGATGCCTTTAGGCCCACTCCAATTTTCAATAACTTAACTCTTTTAAATAAAAAGTATATATTATTTATGTAATCTATTTAGAAATGATGTATGATTTTTTAACCTTTATATTGTTATTAAATGTTTGTTATTGCCAATGTCTTGTTTTGTGGATAACTTTCTTGTATAGCACATGGCATAGTATTGAATATATAATAGATACTAACACTGATTGTTTCATTGAGTAAAAACTGTGGTTCCCAGAGTAAATGCCTTTAGGTCCTTACAAAGGAGGGTCTTATTTGGCTATATTTAGTTAAGCTGTTAAAACAAACTATAAGAGATGACAATTGAGGCAGAAAAAAAATCAAGATGCATAGTCACAAAAATTGCCAAGTTAATTATTCTTAAATGAGAATTAATGAACAAATATGCATAATAGACAGTTTAAAAAGCAGAATGAATAGTGTATTTGAAAAGCAGAGTGATGCTTTATGTTAATAAAGATATTTAATATATTTGGAAATATCCAATGGTATATATTTTAATCTCTTTTCCTTTTATGTTTAATTTAGAGAGAAAAAAGGCTGTGTGGTAAAGAGCTATTTCCTATGGGGCTGTCCATAAAGCAAAGGAAAAAAAATTGAGCAATTTGATATACCAAAAAAAAAAAGTCTGGAAAGAAGTTGGGAAATCTCTTTCAATGATTTTTTTTTTTAGAATGGTCTAAAGATTCTTATTCTAGAATGGTTTAAGAAGTGAATGGATTACTAACAACTGTAAACACTTATATAGAACTTACTATGTGTAAGGGCACTGTTCTAGTGCTTTAACATGTATCGACTCATAAAATCTTAGTAGCCACCACATGATGCAGGTGCTATTACTATCATCCTCATTTCATAGTTGAGGGAACTAGACACATAGCGTTAAGGAATTTGCCCCCAAATCACATAGATAGTAAGTAGTGGAACCAGGATTCAAATCCAGGCAGTTTGGTTCCAGAATCCATGTTTTCTTCCCCCATCCCATTTCCCTTCCCCTCTTCCCCTTTCTTTCATTCTTTCTTTCTGGAAATAGAAAATACAGACAGAAAAGGATACCATTCATAATGTGCATCACAACAAATTATCACAAAATGAACACACCACCAAGTTAAAAAGTAGAAGACTGATGCATGTGTTTTTGGAGTACAGACAGAGTCCATATTCTTAAGTTCTCAACTACTACTCAATATTGCATCTCAACAGGTTTTCAGACTTATTACTCTTCTCCTTAAAGTTCTTACTATGACTTCAATTTAAATCGATTTAAATTTAGTGTTCATTCCTAAAAAGCAATAGAGGAAAAAACAAAATAACCCAAAAAGCCCGAATTTTGAGCTTGTTTTCTTGCAAGAGTTTACTACTTCTTTTTCATTTTAAAAAAGTAGAAAATAGTTTTGTAATCCTTCCAAACCTCTAGCAAATACATAAAGGCACATTTTTAAAGCAGTGCAGTTAATGGAGTTTTTGACTACTGTGTATGCAAACCCTTATGCTTTTCTTGTAGATCTGTACTAGAGGACAAGGGTTGCAGAAAGGGCTAGTGGTGAATGATGCCACATTTCTGTTTCTCATCTTCTATTTCTCAGCCTCCAATGCCAACATATCCTCTAGACATCTGAGATATTTCTTTTGGAATTGAAACTGAGATATTTTGGTTCCACATTTAAGTTCCTGACAAAGTTTGATCTTATATCAATACTTTCAGGGTGGGTAAATATGATTTGAGGCAATTAGTTTATAAATCAAACCCAGTGGAAAAGTTATTTCCTACAATGGCATGTAGCTATTGAAATACTCATTTGTTTGTTTGTCTATTTATTTATTTATTGTAATTAGTCTACCAGAGAGGAATTTGGAGAGTAAAGGTGGAAAAGATGGTGCTGCTATTACATTGCTAAGCTAGTAGAAGGATAATCAACAGGGAGACACATAGACATTTAAGTGTTCATGACTACAAGCCTATACTTATCAAAGGAAGAGCACTGCATCCAGAACAATGATGAGCACATATTCTGCATTAAGTATTGTTTGAAGTAAATTTTTTTTAATTTGGAATTCCTGCTCATTTTTTTTTATTTCATCATATTATGGGGGTACAAATGTTGTTAAGGTTACATATTGCCCTTGCCACTCCCCCCAGTCAGAGCTTCAAGAGTGTCCATCCTCCAGGTGGTACGCATCCCACTCATTATGTAAGTACACAGCCATCCCCTCCTTCCCGTTCCCACCATTTGTTTGCACCTGACAGAGATTTTATAAGCATAAAACAAAGAAGAAAACCTCTATGTCTTTTTATGTTTTTCTTTTCTTTCTTTTTTTTCTTTGATACAACACTTGAATGGTTATAGAGCATATTAAACTAAAATTCTATTTATAATCCTTTGATTAATTATATATCATGTGTAATATAATTAACACTGCTTGGAAATGTATGGTCATGTTGCTGCTTCTTTTTGTCTTTCTCACCATTTAGTTTTTTACATATGAGAAAGAGGATCATGTATGTACTCTCTTTGCATTCCAGTCATAAATACTGTGGTTTTGTCCTTGCTTAGCTACAACATTATATTCTAAGCCCAGACCTTACTTTGTTTCAATATTTTCTTGAAGAAAACATTGTAACTGTAACCAAGCAGGCCATATTCTATAGGTATGTTTTCCTAGGTTACTGTCCAAGGTGTGAGCTAGATAACTTTTAAGAAAGTCATCTTTAGAGTCCCTATGAGTGGTCTCCAGAGAACATGGGTTTAGCTTTTGAAAGTTGCTATGAAACTACATTTAAGTGGGTGATTAGCATAATAGCATGGCGGCCTCAGGCAAAGTTGCAAAGTGACATTTTGCAACTTCTCTTCTTTTCTATTCATGGTAAACAATACGTAAAACAACAAACATTAAAAGATTGCCCTTTAACAGAATTGTATGACAACTGCAATGAATGAGAATTAATGCTTCTCCTCCTCCCCTTCCAACCCCACATTCCCCAGTTACATTCCCTTCCCTATTTTCCCTACTAAGAGTCTTGGCTTTCTTTTTTGTAAGATGCTTTCAAAAATCTGCTCAAGGAGGTCATGACCTTGTTCATATTTTCCATTTTTAACATTTCTCTTTTAAGGTCCACTGATGTATGGAACATGCTGAATTCAGTTATGTAGAATTTACCAAACCCATTCATTACAATTAGAGAAAATCTGGGACCTGTACTACCTTCAGGATAGGTAAGTTATGATATTCTAGCCTTTATTTACATTTAGTTCTTAAAAATAGTGCTCAGTTTCTTCCAGGCCTTCATCGATTTTCACCCTGACTGGCCAAGTCGTCCTGTAGTCAGAACCCTGGGGTCAGGGGCTTTCCTGATTAATTCATCTTTACTTCTACCTCACAGTTCAATGCTGGAGCTATTTCTCCATTACCTTTGTCTCTGAGAAAGCAGAGCTCTATTTTTCTGGACTTTAGGTTAATTTTTGTTTTCTACTTGAAAATATACTCCTGATGTTTCCTAGAGTCTGTTTTTTAAGACCCAGTTCAATACTCTCCTCTGTAAAGCCTTCCTTGTCTACCTTACCTAAAATTGATTTAATCCCTCTCTAAATTACTATAGTATTTATTTTCAAATAGTATTTTTTTATATATTACTTACTTGGTATATATTCAATCCAACAATTAAAAAATTATCATCTATTGTATTTATTCATTGCTAAATACTGGAAATACAAAGATAAACAAGTTAACTATTCCAAGTCTCAAGGAACTAATTATTTGGTGGAGGAGATAGTATGTTAAACTAATTATTATACAATTTTTAAAGTATTACAATAGATGTCTGATATGCTATGGGAATATGAATGAATAATTGATTAATATGGAAATATAAGGTAGTTTTTAAAAAACTATATATAGGCTTATAGGAGTGGAATGAATGAATGTACCCTTTGGGAATCAGCTTTTAGGTATCATTTCTTCCTGAAAGTCTCAACTAAGCCTCCAGACTAGGATTGGTTTCCTTTCCTCAGTGCTTGGACATACCTTTACGGTAGCACTTATCCTATTATATTGAAATAAATGCTATACGTCTGTCTCCTTGCTAGTGTAAATTCCTAGGGAGAAAAAAGATTGTCTTATTTTTGAATACCTATTATCTAACACAGTGTTTGGTGCATAATAGATGCTGAATAGATGTCTTCTGAACAACAAAACAACAAAATACATAAGTGTTTGGGGAATTGCAAGTAGTTTTGTGTGATATCATGTGAGGCAGAGGAGAAGAGAATGAAGTGGCTAGAGATAAGGCCGGAAAATAGCTAGGACAAAGTTGTGAACAGCCTGATTAAATGGGCCATACATATATTGTTAGTTATCTCTTTATATACATGTTTCTTGCTAGAATGCATTTTTTAGGGACAAGGATTAAATCTTTTATGTCATGGTATTTACTTCAGCAACAGACACGGTTCCTTGCACATAACAGATGTTCAGCAAATCAAAGCAGAGTTAAATCAAATCATCAGATGACAGCATCCACTTAAAAGTACTTTGAAGCCTACATTATTATTTAATTGTCAATGATTATGGATTGATAGTAAGCAGTGACCATACTCTGCCCTAGATAATGATAGAGGAAGCATTGTTTTGATCCATCGTTTTCCCCTGAATTGAGCCTATTTCCATTCTGAAATCATGAGCTATAAGCAAACCTAAAAGACTTAAACAGTTACTTTTTATTTGTGGTAAATTTTGGACTCTCTGCTCATTAAAAAAAAGTATCAAATGAGGTGAAGACAAATTAACACTAGTTTTTTTTAAAATAAAATTTTCACATGTGTCCTGGCATCAAATATAGAATCACTTGAATTGCCTAATTTTGATTTTAGTCAGACAAACTGCATGGCTTACTATAGCTACAACCCTGTAGTAGAAATGATTTACATAGTAATGTAGCCAGTTATAAGATGGAGTATGATGTAGCACTATGCTTATAACTGTTTAACAACTGGCTTTCTACAAAGAAAGAAAGAAAGAAATAAAGAAAGAAAGAAAGAAAGAAAGAAAGAAATCTCTGATCTGTAGCATTTGCTGATATTATTGATGTAAATTACTTCCCTTATGGCCCACTCCTAACTAACTACCCACATTAAGTTGCTGAAATGTGTGGTTGGGAAGAGATGCTGATAGTGAGCTCATCTGAATCTTTGGGAGCCAGCCTAGTACACTATGATTTTGATAGTAATAATTATCATAATTTAAAAAAATCTTTAATGAACACTGATTTATATGCCCAGCACTCTTCTAAATGCTTTACACAGTATATTTTATTTAATTTACACAGCAGCCTAGGAGGTAAGTGCTACTTTATAATTTCCACTTATAGGAATCTGTGTTTCAGAAAAGCTAAATAATTTGCTCTTAGGAAAAAGTGGAATATAGATTCAAATTTAATATGAGTCAATCCTACCTACCCAACTACTATTTTGTATTGCTATCTGATAGAAAATAAATTATGTTTAGCATAGTTTTCATGTTAAATGTATTTTGTATTTAATGTAAATATATATAATTTTTTAAAAATTCTAAGTAAAAGATAGTTACATGAATTTGCCATTTCTAGTTAAATATTTATTTTTATGCAACCAACCAAAACAAAGTAACTAATCTCAGGAAAAAAACTATACAAAAGGAGAAAGCAATCTAAGTAACTTTAAGTTAATATGATGAAAAATATAGAAATTTTTCCATCTCAAAATCTTGAAGATTCTTGCAAAAGATCAATTAAAATAACTCACAATTATTTTTAAAAGAGGTGTTATTTACAATAGTATGAATTCCAATACAATACAATACAAGGTCTTACTTTTATTTCAGTATGAAAGAGTCTTTTAATTGTTGCTGAAATTTATTAGAATGTCAAATGGATGTTGTAAAGAGTTGAACACTCTCACCTACTATTCCAATGCTTAGGGCTCAGGAAAAAGGTTATTTTTAACTAGCTAAGCATGCAGAAAATATAATAGTACATTAATGAGGTAAGATTTAGAAATAAAAAAGAATGATCAACAGATAAAACTGTAGTTACAAGATGGTTGTAAATTTGGAGTCACTGCAGAAGACTTTAAGTAAGACTTAATAACTACACATTAGCCAAATGAACCAGCATATGCCCAAGACTGAAACTGCGGAAGGGCCTTATATACTTAAGGAATGATGAGAAGTTTAGTGCTGTAGGAAAGCAAGTCGTGCCGTGGAAGCTGAAAAAAGTACTATGGAGTGAAACTATGAAGAAATTTATAAGCCAAATTAAAGAGTTTGTATTTTATTCTGTAAGTATCAAAGAGTCAAAAGAAGTTCTTGACTAAGAAAGTAACAAAATGTTTAATTTTTTAAAAGAAGAAAACTCGTGTAAGTGTTGGGCAGAAGTTGAGGAGAAACTAGTAAAATGAAGATCAGTTTATTACAATATTCTCAAAAACAAATAATGAGGGTTTGAAATAATGTTGAAGTATTATGGATAAAGAAAAGAGGATCAATTTAAGGCTAATTTTTGATGTAGAATCAACAAGAGTTGATGAATGTCTACATAGGGATTGAATTTTTGGTTAATTCAGTAAAAAAGAAGAAAGTAAAGAATAGACACTATTTCTAGTTTAGGAGACTGGGTAGATAGTGATGCCATTAATGAAAACTGAGAATAAGGGGGTAGTTTACAGTTTTAAGCATCTGCATATACACTGTCATATTTATGATAGTTATGTTATAAATGACCATTATTGCTCTGCTGAAAGGTTAATCACATATCCAAATATGTACAATATCAGTTTTCTGAATTATTTCCTATCTGGTGCTTATCATTAATTAAAAAGTGTTATTTATGTTATTTATAGCCATATTTCTTTTATTTTAAATATTTTTAGTAAGTGATGATGTTGCCCTCTTTGCTGTATTTGGTTTAAATATTTTTGTTAGCAGTTCTTAACTATATTATCTTTCATTCTGAAACAAAGTTTTAGGCTCAGCGTATCAATTCACTTCTTACATGGTTAATTAAAAGAAGTAAAAGAGAAAAACTGCACTGTCACATTGCTGGTCCTACCATGAAACTTAAATGATGTTAAAAACACTAATATTGGCCTGGTGCGGTGGCTCACGCCTGTAATCCTAGCACTCTGGGAGGCCGAGGCAGGCAGATTGCTTGAGGTCAGGAGTTCGAAACTAGTCTGAGCAAGAGCGAGACCCTGTCTCTACTATAAATAGAAAGAAATTAATTGGCCAACTAAAAATATATATAGAAAAAATTAGCCGGGCATGGTGGCACATGCCTGTAGTCCCACCTACTCGGGAGGCTGAGGCAGCAGGATTGCTTGAGCCCAGGAGTTTGAGGTTGCTGTGAGCTAGGCTGATGCCACAGCGCTCACTCTAGCCCAGGCAACAGGTGAGACTCTGTCTCAAAAATTAAAAAACAAAACAAACAAAAAAAAAACGCTAATATTTAAGGTCAATTTTTGGCTCTTATTGTAGCATAGCCTAAAAGAGTTTTCATGTTAAATGTATTTTAACATGATCATAAAAAGCAAATCCCCACTTTAACATATAAAACCAAAGCAAAATAAAACAAAAACAAGAAACGTAATGCACTTTTAAGACACCACAAAATCCATTTGGATTGGTAAATGTATATTAACTGTAGAGTCATTTAATTTTTTTTTCATTAATGGTAGGCACTGGGGATACAATAAATTTTTATCCTGATTAACAGAATGTAGTGGAAGGTATATATAAACAACTCAATACAATAAGATGTTTTCAGTGTTTTACAGTTCGAAATAAATTGCTACAGGAACACAGATGAGGATGAAAGTAATTCTGTCCAGGGATTGGATAAAGCAGGGAGTAAGTAGAGAAACTTTCAGTTGAAATAACTTTTGGGAAGGATTTTTTTAAGGCTTAATAGGAATTTGCCAGGTGGAGAAAGGGATGAATATTGAGAATACGCATGGAATAGCAAGAAAATAAACAATCTGCTTTTGGCACATTGTAAACAACAATGAAGCTGAAAAATTTAAGGTAGGACCTAGTTGTGAGGATGTGGCATGCCATACTAATGACATTAGGTATTAGTTATCCCAAGGCACTGAGTGAGTTTCTGACTTAACTGTTACAGGAGATTATGCCATACCTTCAGTATGGGGTTTATCTCATGAATTATTCATTCTTTCAGGTCTCAAACTAAAAGGAATCAGACAGATGCCCTCCTTAAAGCTTAGTTTACTGTTATTAAAGGATGTAAATGCTTTTAAAGGAAGGGCAGGCAAAGTGATATTAAAAATGTGACACTTGAAATAGGCTTTGAAATGTGGATGAGATTTGAACAAGTCTCATTTATGTTTTGATTATATCATTAGTTGAAGACACAACTTTCTGCATTTCTCATTTACCATTTTCAAAGTAAGCATTTAAAAAAATAAAGGCAAAAACACATAACCAGTAGTTTCAATAGATAATGTTTGAAACAGCAATGGCCAGGCCACTAGTATAATATTTAAACAAGTAAATGGAAGAAAAGACTCTATTTTTGGTTTTCATTACTCTAAGTTTCTTCAGAATAGAGAAAACCAAACTCTATACATTTCTGTGCACCTAACAGTGTCTTGGACATAGTTCTCAAACAATAGTTAAATTAAACTTAATTCTTCTGAGTTTTATTTGAATTTTTTTACTCCTTAAACAATGCATAGTTGTTAAATAGCGGTGTGATAGAGATCTAAAAATTGTGCTCTGGGCAAACTACCAAGCTGAAGAAATAATCAAACAACAAGTTAAACAGATCAACCTAGACTAGAAATCACAAACAATGGCATTTACTTTATAGATTAAAAAGGAAAAACTTGCTCCTAATATCACACCAGTGCACCAATTATGTTCACCTAGCTATACAAGTCAGATCTTATCGGCTATCCACAAGCACGGAACAGACTGCATTAGAATGGAATTTAGATTTGTGGAACATCTGGGATAAAAAAGCAATGGAACTCAAGATATATGGAAGTAGCACTTTGAGCACTCACTCATGTATAAGCTGAACCGCTCCCATATTCTTTAATTTATAGTGTTGATGAAGTGCCCATGCTGCAAGGCTTTCTACAAATTTAAGTAAACATTTCTCCAGAGGAATTTACAAGCTAAAAGTAATCACAATATATCTAAGAGTATTTAAAAGACATGAAGCTAATAAACATCTTATTACCTAAAGTAGTTTGCTAGTCATATATTGCTATATGTGCTCCCATGGGTTCTGAAATTAGGGTTCCTGTCGCACACTTTTGTAGTTCTTATAAACTTTAACATAAAACATTACAACTTTGAAACAACCACCAAGGGGAGTGAGGTTTTTGGATTATGCAGAAGTAATTGCATGTTTCTTAACAAACATGTATGTAATAATAAGCATTTTGAAAATCATTCTCTTCTGTACAATTATAGAAGTCACAAAAAATCAGAACTGACTGGAAGTCATAAAGAAATAATTCCAAAAGCAGAGGAAAAAGAAGAAATAGCATTTAAAGAATTTGTTCTTTCGGTGTGAGTCAGAAGCGTATTATTATTTATGCTTACACTAAATGGAGTAGTTCAAACATATAATTTTTATCTCTAAGTAATTTTATCCACAATATTTGGGAAGAAATCTCCACGGTGTATATGAAAACTTTTGTTTTTTTTATAGTTTTAAGTGAAGAATAATCATTATCTGGATAATAATTTCCAGACACTGTCCCTCAAACATTCTGACCGTTAGGTACCAGCGCCTTCTTCCGCCAAAACACACCGTATTAGTGAAGTGGAAATAGGATTTTAAGTGCCACCAGGATGACTAAAAAGTTCTTCCAGACACAGAGAGATTTGGTCTGGTGCCTACAGAGCCAACGACACAATTTTACTAGACGGGTCACTCGAGCACTGTGGAAAAGCCGCTTCTGAGGAAAACCTGGACTTTTAGAATTTTAAAAAATAAAGTTGTTTTCAGAGAGATTTGGTCTGGTGCCTACAGAGCCAACGACACAATTTTACTGGAAGGGTCACTCGAGCACTGTGGAAAAAGCCGCTTCTGAGGAAAACCTGGACTTTTAGAATTTTAAAAAATAAAGTTTTCATTCACATTTTAATTTTTTTAAAGAGAGATTCTGACTTTCCCCGTTAATTCTGCCAGAGGGGAAAAAAATATTTACATCAACTACCGCCCTGGCATTAGAAAGAGGAGCTAAAAATAGTCAAAGTAACGGTCGGGAGCGTTCCGCGCTTCAAGAGAGAGACTACGCGGCGCGCGCGGGGTGGGTGGGGGCGGGGCCGGGCCCTGGCTGCGGAGGGGCGGGCTTGGGGAGGGGCGGGCCCTGAGGAAGGGGCGGGGTCCAGGCCTCGAGGGGCGTGTCAGGGGCGTAACTGGGAGGTGTTAGGGGCGGGGCGGAGCCGCCTCGCGCCTGGTGAGAGGCTAGAGACTGGACGGGACGGGACCTCGGACAGATCCTCTCCATTCGCTGTCATGTCCCTCACGCAGCCCACGCCGCTTGTTGCCGCCCTCAGGGGGCCTGCCTACTCTTTGCCGCCTCCTGAGGACCCGGATTCCCAACCACCCTGGAGCAAGCGGCTCCGTCTCGAGGAGCCCGGTGGTGTCTCTGAGGCGGGGTGGCGGCTGCCTTTGGTGCCCCGCTTGTCTGAGGCGGAAAAAGCCTGGGACCTGTCGCCCAGACCCCTCAAGGGGTTCCTTGTTTCACCGAGTGCGATTTTTGATAACTCCACAGATTCGTGTGTGGAGCAGTCAGTCAGTAGAGAGCAGATGTGCACTTTAGGACGCCAAAATTCCAGATTCCAAGTGGATAGGTGTTTGCAGTCTCCCCCCTCACAAAGTTTAGGTTCTGACTTCAGGGCCTCGGGACGGGCTTCTGAGCCGGAACTTCCTGACAGAGCGGCTTTCGGCGTGCGCTGCAGAGATGGAGCCGAAGCGAAAGTTAGTCAGCTTCCGCCCAACACCTCCAAAGGCGACGTACAGGGAGTTGAACACGATGCGCAGCAACATTTAGTCCGAGGAAGAGACAACATTCAGAAAGACAATAGTTACATAAGACGTGCAGAGAATCCCTTTTTAGATGTTACCTTTTACAAGGAAACTAAACCAACATTTCATGAACTTAAGAACAGATGTAAAGCTGACAGTGTTATGCCATCGAATAAAAAAGAAAATAACATTTCATCATCTATACTAAAAATACCAAAATCTCAAAGCCGGCCCAGCTTCGAAATTGCCAAACACAGCTATTTTAGAGATAGCAGCACAATAAGTGTCCCTGAGTTTCCAAAGAATTTAAATAGCAAAATGTCCTCTGTCTATTTAAAGGAAACAGCAAAGAAAAAGAATGACAAAAGCGAGGCATATGTTAGGGATTTCACAAACATTTACTGTTCCCGAAATAGACCTGATGTTAAGAAGCAAAAGTTACAAGATGATAAAAAAGTTGTAGATACAGAAAATATTTTTTCTGAATGTTATGAAAGTAACCACCCATCACTCAGAAGCCAAAATACTTGTGTGAAAAAAAAAGACTTGATCAATTCAAAATACTATAACTCCAGTAGTATCAAGTGTGATGTAAGAGACCTTAAAAAGAATTTCATTATAATACTAGAAAATGCAAATTGGGACGAAGCAGGAACATGCTTGGACAGTTACAGACCTACCAGGTTGGAAAAATCTCAAAGCTGGGATTGTAACATTAGACATATTTTGAGACAAAATAGGAAAAATTGTTGGATAATTACAAACAATTATAAGACTAAATGTGAAAATATGAAGAAAACTGGAGATAAATTGAATTGGCTACCGTTATTAGAAATAGACCTCTCAAGCAAGGAAGATTACCACTGGACAACAGTCACGAATGCACGTGAAGGAAAATCAAAACCTCTCATGATGGAAATGCTGGGTAGTCAAAAAGCTTTAATAAAAATTATTTCATTAAATGATAAAGGAGAAAATAATAACATGCTGCAGTTGAGATATGATAATGTGCAAAAAAACTTTCATTTAAGCAACAGTTTTGAAAATTTCATTACACAAATTTTTTATTTCCATAAAAGTATTTCAAGAAATCAAAAAGAAAATAGTATTTTAACCTGGTATAAAATTTCAAAATGCAAAAAGCAAATTAGTGTTCAAAGTCTAATAACCAGAAATATGAATATCAATATAAAGAATGGCATTTTAAGCATATATTTACAAATTAGTGTTTCAGAATCCTTAAATACCATATTGAAAACCAACATAGCTTTTTTGCTTACTAAATTTGACTTTTTAAGAAGAATTGAAAATGATTTTCATTTAGAAGAGGAATGCATTTTCAAATGGATAGTGTATTTGAATTATCCAAAAAGTATTATGGTGGAAAATCATACTGCAAATCTAGTAAAGATTTTAAATTCTTCAAGACTATTAGAAGATAATATAAAACCTATGCTAAAGAAAAGAAAGCTGTTTAACAATGAACAAATTTTCACAGAATCTAAAGAAAAAAACATCAATTCCTTTAGTATGACAACTAAAAAAATATGTTCTCCAATTTTTGAAACATATGAAAAAATTCCCCTTTTAATGGACTTTGATGGCATGGAAGAAATTTCTTTGATAAAAGAAATTACTTATAATAATATGAATTGTTCTGAGCAACTCAAGAATGTGGAAAATTGGGCTCAATGTAGTTCTAATACCATTAAAACACATGTTAAGTCTGGTCCTCATATTACGTGGAACAACCATGGATATTTTAATGAAAAAAATTGTGAAGTAAATATTCACAACCAACATTTGGATATTGAAAGAAATCAGGAACATAGTAAGATTGGTAGCTTTAATTCTAAGTGCATATTTGAAGGTTTCTGCAATGTTAGACAACAGGTCATACCAGCAAGCCATGGCATAATACACAGTGAACAGACCAATGCAATGACAATAACTCAAAAGCTAAATTTTGGGAACTTGCTAAGTGAAATAGAGGGAAAAAAATATGACTTAATCTTGAAGGAGGAAGTAAAAGTCACAGCACAAAGTTTAGCAAATAGTTGCCTGGTTCCCAAAGATATAAAGGTAGAAAAGGAAGAGAAAGATAGCGTTTTTCAGATGGATGGCATGTTTTCTGTACAGCCAGTTTCATTAATGAGTAAGAAAATAAACGTGGAAGAAATTAAATATGGTATTCAAAATTACATAGCTGACAGAAATGAATATGAGAGTATTTTGCAAGAAAGTGAGTTAGCTAATTTAAAGCATTGTTATCTGAAGAATGACTCTACATTGTATGTTAATCATCAATTTGAAACTTGTTTGAGTGAAGGGAACAATGAATGTTTTCAGGACTTAACTGCTAAATGTTTACCAACAGAAGCTCTGACAATAGGAAAAGATTTTGAGATGAAGAGTAAATTTGATTTAGTACTTGAAGAACTTCACATGTTTCATGAAATTAGTAAGGAAATTGAAACTCTAAGCACCGTGGAAACAAACAATGGGCAAGAAAATTACTTTGTAGAAAACAAAGATGCTGAGGAGATAAAAATAGAGATAGAAAAAGATTTGAAAATGGTTGCAGTTAACAAAATATGTGCATCTTCCCCACTCTGTGATACTACCGCAGATCCTCACATGCATAAAAGACACCAAAGTTTATTTAAATGGAAAATAGTTCCCAATAATGGAGAACAGGAAGTTCCTCATGAGTATTGCTGTCCAAGAACATCAGAGGAAAAATTAGTTTATTCTACTCCTGGGAAAGGTATGAAATCCATTTCAAAATGTTCTTTCTCATGATCAAAAAAAAAATGTTTTATTTGTATATGCCAAATATATAATTTTGACACAAAATAAGAGACAAAATGTAAGACAATGTTTATTGGTGCACACTGTTTTCTCATAAAGGTTTATTCAAACATTAAATGATATACTGATTTTGAAGGAAACAAGTTATTAAATTTTTAAAAGGAGATTTGAAAAATCCTACTTCATTTCTCTAAATATTAGGAGCCAACTGAAGGAAATATTTCTGAAAAAATAATTTGTTTATATTGTTAACATTTGTATGTAAAGGTTAATTTTTGCTATAACATATCACTTCTTATTTTCAGATTGTGAAAAAACTTTACCTAAAAGAACTGCTTTTTTTCCTGATGAATATAAAGAAGAAACTTCTAATTATTTATTGAGAGGAGGTGAGATTTTTAGTTCTTTTCTAGAATACCATCTAGGATGATTATTGCATTCTTATAGTTTTAGTTTTTTGTTTTTTGTGTTTTTTTTTTGAGACAGAGTCTTACTCTGTTGTACAGGCTAGAGTGCAGTGGGGTCAACTTTGCTCACTGCAACCTCAAACCCCTGGGCTCAAGCAACCCTCCTGCCTCAGCCTCCAGAGGAGCTAGGACTACAGGCATGTGCCACCATGCTCGGCTAATTTTTTCCATTTTTAGTAGAGATGGAGTCTTGCTCTTGCTCAGGCTGGTCTCTAACTCCTGACCTCAAGGGATCCTCCTGCCTTGGCCTCCCAGAGTGCCAGAATTATAGGATTACAGGTGTAATCCTGGCCTTTAGTAGTTTTTTAAACGAACAATTTACTGATAAATTTCACAAATTAAAAATTGGTTAAAAATTAAAATGCTATTGAGAATATTACTGCGGAATACACTCTATAAAACTGTTTTCAAATATTTGCACTGATGTATTGCAGTAACTATGTGGTAAGACAGGTATTGTATATGCCTAATATACACATCTAATATGCGGAACATTAATTGGCAAAACAAAAAAGGCATTTATCTAAGTTGGATTTCCATTGATGAGATGTCACTACCGTTATAAATTTATTATCGATGTTCTCTCTACCTTTCATTGCTATGGGGTTCCTAATATAGACATTTTATTTTTTAAATTTAAAAGCATTAGCATCATTTAGGCATGTTAACATAACTTTTGACTATGGCATTTATACTTCTAATTACATTAAAAATAAAACTAAAGATTGATTAAACAACTGACCTTACCCTTTGCCTAAGAGGTGTACGATATCAGAATAAAACATAGTATGCTTAACATCAATTCTAACATGTGGTACGGAGGGTGTGGCATAGAGGTAAGATTAAAATTAGGGAACTAGGTAAAGTTATAGTCTGGTCAGAAATTTTTGGTATTATACAATAAGATTAGTTCTAAAAAAGGTATCATTGTAGGTGAAATATATTTACCAAAACATCTTCAGTCATGCATTGTTTCTCAGAACATTTTTCCTGGTTTCTCGTTGTCAGTAGAATGCTTTCTCTGATATCTTTATTGTCACTTCAGAACTCTGCCTTTTCCTCTTAGCTTATGATGAAATAATCTTAAAAATTAATTGATGCCCTTGGAAAATCAAAAACCCACAGGTAGTCAGTTTCTTCTTCCCTCAGTAAAGGAAATCATTGATGGAACCAATACTCCATGAGTCTAAAAGCAGGGTGGCAAGAATTAGCCTGGTAAGGGTTGTGTTTGCTTCTTCTAGGACAGAAAGAAAGGAAGAAATTGGGTTTAGGAATATATTTTGATATAGAATAAAGGGAGTTAGGGAGCAAATACTCATGTTGTCATCATAATTTGTAATTAATGAAATGGATATATGAGGAAGATTTAAATAAAGTATGTATACAAATTGGAAAATGAATATTACATTTGTTTGAAATATCTAAACCCATAACAATGTGAATCTGTCTTCATAAGTTAAAGTGACTCATTGTGAAATATGAAAAATAATACATGAGGTCATCCAGAATTATTTAATGCTGTTAGGATAGTCATCTTGGAGTCACTTTTGAAGTATATGAAAATTGAATGATCTTCCTGAGGCTTGTGAAAATCAATAGGGTAATGGAAAAGTTGAGAGATTAGTGGGACATGGGGGTTAATAAGCATGGACTTAATGTCTACCTAGGTGGAGTGGGTGCCTAACTAACTTGGTGTGATTTAAAAAGGCATGAGAAAGATTCTGGTTATCCTAAAATGTTTTAATACCTACCCACCTGACATCATGTCATCTTCTCTCTTAAAGTTTCTACCACTAAATGTCTTTAATGCATCCCCTCTCTTATCTCTCGCTGTCTCTCTCTCTCCTCTCTGTGGTATAGAGAAGGCAAGTACAGTATTTTGAAATTCTTTTGAGCTTGTGTTATATGCCAATCAGCTAATTCACCAAGAGTTTTTTATATGCTTTAGACCTCTACTTCCCTAACTTTAATGTATATATGAATCACCTAGGGATCTTGTTAAGGGATTATGTTTCAGTTATTGAACAGGTCCTAAGATTCTGCATTTTTGACAAGCTCCCTGGAAGATGCAGATGTTGCCAGTCTGTGGACCATACTTTGAGTTGTAAGAATTTAGAACACAATTGAGGTAGTATGATTTCTAAAAAACCACTAATAAATTTTATGACTTTAAAAATACTGACCTTTATAAAATGAATAATTTCTGGTAGTATGCTTGAATTTTTAGAGTTAGTAAACAATACAAAAATAAATTAATCCAGTGTATAGCAAAAATAAAGGAATCATAATTTATTTAATGAAAAAGTAAGAAATTTAAGTAGACAAAAAAGTACATTTCATGATCATAACTTAATGACTGTTTAAGGACATATGCTTTGCAAAAGACCCACTGTTAACAGAAAACAGTTAAGTGATTTTCCACCCATTGCAAAATTGCTAGAAGTATCTATCATGTTTGAATATAAAGGAAGAAAACTATGCTTTGAAAAAGTAATCAGATAGACTATTAATCATCACTTCATTCTAAAATAATCTTGTAATGAAAAAGTAACATTTAGTGTATATTGCTGAAATCTTCTGTTATAACCAAATCTGGTATATCAAATACAACTGAGCAATTTTGTCTTATTTGAGCAATATTTTTTGTTTAAAAATTTAGAAAAATCTAGCAATACAATGGCATTTTCTCTTTTATAATTAATTTTATAATTTTACTGTTGAATCAACTGTCATAAATTGATTGATAGCTATTTTTGTGTTAAGTGGTTTTCTCCCTATTTATATATAGTTTAATTTTGTATTCTTATTCATTAATGTTTACATGGGTACACAAACAGATTCTGTATGCTATTAACCTTTTGTCAGATTCAACATTGGGTTGATTACACTGTGTTTAGTGTAATGTGCTATTATATTAAGGTCATGTTAATTTACTAAAGCCTGATTTACATTTTTGGTTTTACATATATGCTACACAGTTTAATTTAAAAAATGAAACCTCTGAAAGTTAGAGGTATTGAATTTTATTATCAAAGGTAGTTGATCCTATCTGTCTAGTTTCCTGATTTAGTAACAGATGTACCTCCATGAAGTGTTTTGAACCTCTTTGAAAATAATATATGTGATGTTAAATAAAAACTTCAAAATCAGAGTCCTCCACTGATGCTTAGAAGATGGAGTACATCTGGGCTCTATTATTGACAATTTCTATTAGGAACCAAACATAGACCATTAACAATAGAACATAGTTGTTTAGCTAATAACAAAAAAATGACATGTTTAAAGCTATAACTTCAAGTTCTCTTTAAAACCTATATAGTTTTGTTATTGCTATTGTTAAGTAAGACTGCCTGACTTGAATGCTGATTTTATTCAGTTACTATTTTGTATCGGGCAAGATATTTAACTTTTCTGTACTTAGGTTTCTGCATTTTTTTTTTTTTTTTTTTGAGACAGAGTCTCACTTTGTGCCCAGGCTAGAGTGAGTGTGCCGTGGCATCAGCCTAGCTCACGGCAACCTCAAACTCCTGGGCTCAAGCGATCCTACTGCCTCAGCCTCCCAAGTAACTGGGTATGCGCCACCATGCCCGGCTAATTTTTATATATATATATATATATATATATATATTTTTAGTTGGCAATTAATTTCTTTCTATTTTTAGTAGAAATGGGGTCTCCCTCAGGCTGGTTTTGAACTCCTGACTTCGAATGATCCGCCCTCCTTGGCCTCCCAGAGTGCTAGGAGGTTTCTGCATTTTAAACCTGGGTATAGGATTAAGTAACATAATGCATTTAATGCACTTAGTACAGTGCTTAGCACATAAATAATAAATATTCAATAAATATTTAGTAAGTGTTGCTAATATAATAAGATGTAAAGAATTTTAGGCATAGAAATTATTGGTAATTTTTACTCCTTTATGTACTTTTACTGTCTTATATTTCTAGGTAGTCACTTTTCATATGGGATTTCAAGAATAGGCCCTCTTAAGACATGCAATCAACCAATCAGGATTGGCTTATCAAGAAGAGCAAGGCTTAAACAACTTCATCCTTATCTGAAATGAATGTTATGAAAATTTTAAAGAAGAATTTTGACTCTCATATTTCAAAACATTTCAGAACATCTAGAAATATTTTTTTTTTTCCTTTGGATAAATGCTTTCTTCCAGCTTGGGGGTTTGAGACTTTCTTTATTAAAAAGTGCGGAGAAGTTTTTATTCTGTGTGAATTATTATCTTTAAAAGTTATAAAAATTTTATTTGTTTTTATATCACAAAACAACATACACATTAAAGCCTTTTCATGATCTTATAAAATACGTCTACTTATTATTTTTCATGATATATGGATATCATCCTTTGTGAAGAAGATTGATAGCTTTTGTTTCTGAAAAAGAACTGTGACTCATAAAAAGGTAATGAACGACTGTTCTAATCCATTCCCCCCATTTTTTCAGGGGAAAAAAATAGACATGTAGAGAGGAGGGTAAGCTTTTCAAGGTCAAAGAGTTAGTATTAAGATTGGGATAAAAGCTTCCTCTCTGTAGCATTCTTTCCCACTTTTTTCTGCATTTGTTTTTTAATCTTTCTTTCTCCAGAGTCTGTATTTGGCCCCAGAGCAGAATTATGATTAGGTAGTTCACACTTACTATTAACTTATTCACTCAAGCAACAAATGTACTTTAATACCCCTACTATTGTGTTAGGCTCAGTGGTAGAATAGAGAAGACATGTATAAAACCTTGCCTCATGGAGCTTACTTTCTTTTTTTCTTTTTTTTTATTTCAGCATATTATGGGGGTACAGATTTTAAGGTTTCAATAAATGCCCTTTCCCCCCTTCCCCCACAAGTCTGAGTTTCCAGCGTGACCATCTTCCTGATGGTGCACATCTCACTCATTATGTATGTATATACCCGTCCCCCTTCCCCCTCCCCCCTGCCCAATACCCTATTACTGTAGTACCTATGTGTCCACTTAGGTGCTGCTCAGTTAATACCAGTTTGCTGGTGAATATATGTGGTGCTTGTTTTTCCATTCTTGGGATACTTCACTTAGTAGTATGGGTTCCAGCTCTAATCAGGAAAATATAAGATGTGCTATATCACCGTTGTTTCTTAGAGCTGAATAGTACTCCATGGTATACATATACCACATTTTATTAATCCATTCTTGGATTGATGGGCACTTGGGCTGCTTCCACAGCCTTGCAATTATGAATTGTGCTGCTATAAACATTCGAGTGCAGGTG
>VSMD01085673.1:0-16083 GCA_008750895.1 Mirza zaza
TGGGACTACAGGCATGCGCCACCATGCCCGGCCAATTTTTTCTATATATATTAGTTGGCCAATTAATTTCTTTCTATTTATAGTAGTGATAGGGTCTCCCTCTTGCTCAGGCTGGTCTGGAACTCCTGAGCTCAAATGATCCGCCCACCTGGGCCTCCCAGAGAGCTAGGATTACAGGCTTGAGCCACTGCGCCCGGCCTCACAAAACTATTCTTGAAAGCTTGGTGAATGGGGCAAACTTTTTGGAAGTAACTGTGTTGGAAGGGGAGATAATTCTTTAAAGAATGGTTATTGTAAAAGGCTCTAGGACCGACTTTTGGGAAAAATAAGTTGGCGAGGCCTCCGCTAGAAATCTCCAGGAGAATCACCTGAGGCTCTGAGATACTGAACCCTATGGCTTTAAAAATGCAGAGTCAATGCCCAGTGTCACGGAGGATGGTGAAACACTGGTGAAAGAACACTAAAAATTATGATTTTCTCCACCCTGCTGCTAGCTACTGCTTGAGTCCAATACTTCAGTAAGTATTAAGTCTTAGGCTAGTCTATACTATGGGGGAACCTTTTTACCAAATGCCCTCCCCAAGGGCTCTTTCATAGAATTGTTGAGTACCTTTTGAGTATTGGTTCTTGAACGTCAGTGGCCTTGGCTGCCTCTGTGGTTCCCAGGGTTATCTCCCTGGACATGTTCTAGTGCCATCCTTGGTTCCTTCACCTCCAACCCAGGTGCCTGCTGCTCAGCAATCTCTGTTCACCAGTTGAGGAATCTAGCATCTTGGCTGTAGACAAAGGTTTGGAGAAATCTTTTTTCCTTGTTTTCTGCGCCTTAAAGATAACACCTCTCCCCACTTCTTTCCTCCTCAATATAGTTAAATTTGCTAAGCTTTCAAAAAATCTGGGAAGAGATAATCATCAAGGGCATAGTATCCTTCTTAGAACTAGGGGAGTAGGAACTACAGACAACAAAGAAGTTGTGAGTATAGTGTCCATATTTTAGATAACTTTCCTGACTGTAGATTCATAGATTGTTATATTTATTTGCCCAATCCTTGCTTGCTTAATTGATCGGCACCTTGAACATTTTACTAGGTAGGCCTTTGCAATTCCTTTGCTTGGGTCAAGACAGTTTGCTAAAATTTCAACCTAAAACTTTTTCTTTAGATGTAGAAAGGGTGTTGTGTGTGTGTGTTTTTGTGTGTGTATTCCTTCCACTTGTTCTGATCTCAGGTGGATACTCCTACTGTGTATAAATAGATCTGCAGATTTTTGCATACTTACCTCCCTTATTGTGTTTCTGTGGTAAAAATATGAAATGCTTTAGTTCTATGTTTTTGTGATTGCTTGGTATTAACACTATTACTGTTTGCTATTTCATTAAAGCATGCTCCTAAGGAGTACAAATTATCATTAATTGCCAACTGGATTCCAGTGATCTGGCCCCTTCCTACCTATTCTCTTTTCCATTTTCTGCCATGCCTCACTGCCATTTCCCTTCCCTGCCCCATGGATTATTTTGACACAGTGGCCTTGTTATTCCTTAAGCAGATCACACTTCTTCCTGATCCAAAGACTTTGCACATGCTATTCTCTTAGAATGTCCTTCCCCTAGGCCTGCATGGCTTGCTACCTCACTTATGTGACACTTCCTTTGGTTTCTTGAACTTCACCAGGTTCTTAGAATGACACAATGAAATCTCCCTTCTTTTTTTGTAACCTTGCTTTCTCCTCCCTAAAGGCACTTTACCTTTCCCCACTCTTCCTTTTCTAGTCTAGTTAAATTTCCTAGGTTTTTGTGGAAAAGCTGGGAAGAGATCATCATCAAGGGCTTTGCTTCTGTCTTAGAATTGAGCTAGCTTAAGTCAATTTCTGTGCCTGCAACCGAAAGAAAATTAATGTAGTGAGTTGAGTTCTTTCAGGAGCTTTCTCTGTTTTTCTATTGATACCTCTCTATTTTTTTAAGACAATGTCACTTTGTTTTGTTTACAAATATATTGAATATGTCAAGATTACTATTTTGTGATTACCCTTTGTGAATTTCCTTGTCTATTTTGCTTTCAGATAAAATTTATTATTTTATTAATGTTTCCAAAAATTATAAGTAAAATAGAAATTATTGTAATAAAGTGTTTTGTGAAAAAATGTTTTTGCTGTATTGTCTATCAGTAACATGATATGTTTCTAGTTTTTAAAAATTTTTATTCAGAATCGCTATGTAAACTCTTTGCCTTCTTGACAGTCGTGTTTGTTTTTAGTATTACTGCATTGGCTGGAGCTTTGTCGATATGTATGATGGAGTTAATGGGTTTACTTGTTCTTGGTTTTAATGAGAAATGATTTACCATTAAAGGTAATGAGTATATTGCTTAAAGACTTTCTATTTCCATTTTTAGAATCTTTAAAGGGAATTGCTTAATTTTACTGGGTAGTTTACAACATCTGTTGAGACAGTCCTTTACTTTGCTTTACTAACTTAGCTTTTTACTTGGCTGCATTCACAACTCTCCTGTTAGAAACATTCCATTCCTGAAGCAAAAGTAGTTCCATTTGGGGTAGAATATTATTTTCATTACTCATAATCCTATTCCCTTTCTCATTTCTAATATTAAAGTGTATTTCCTCTTCCTCTCATTAGATTTTTCTGGGTTTTATCAATGTTTCTGATTTACTTTTTCAAAGACGTAACTTCTAATTTGACTTATTATCTCAACTAGTGTTGTTTTTGTTCTCTATTTGTCTTTATTCATTATGTACATTGTTTTTTTAGCATTCTTTTTTTTTGTGATCTTTTAAAAGCTTAATTTTTTTCTTTAATAGAGGATCTAATACTTTGCCTTCCTCTGTTTCCAGCTTTGCCTGAATCCCAAATATTTTGATGCATGTTTTAATTTTTATTTAAGTTTTCATTCTCAGTACTTTAATTTCAAAACTTTAAAAATTTTGCAGGCCGCATGTTTTAGTCTTAAATTTTACTGAGAACTGAGTTTTCCTTGGAGCTTTGAGTGTGTGTGTATATGTACATTGACATGTCTGTTTATAAAATCATCCTTTTCAAATTACAGGGATTATTTAAAAAAGGATATTGTTGGTTTCTCTGGTAAAATAAGAAATATGTTTTAATGGTAGGCATCTATCCCTCGAATATCATTTAAAAGATAAAGGGATGCAAATATTCATTTGAGAGTAATTCTAGTTACAAAACTTGGAAACCTAATTCAAGATCAAAGATATTATTAAATATATACCCACTATAAACAGTATTACTCATTTACTAAAAGTTGATGATAGGAGCTATGGCAGTACAAAATTTAATTTGGTTATAATGTAAAATGAGAAAGCAACACACAAAGATAAGTACTTCGTGCTTGCAGTTACTCATGGTAATATCCATGAAAAAGAATGAGAAAATACTAAATGCAATTGAGTTTACTTAATTTTACAGTGATTACTTTTTCTTTCAAATGTTCTATAAATATTGAGTTATTTTGTCTTTGAAAAGCATTCATCATATAAATAGAAGAAGAAAAGTAAATTCCATTTCAGTGGGTAGACCCTCTTAAACTCTTTCCCTCCTGGTTACAAGATTGAAATGGAACAATGACTAGTGTGTGGCAAGACTGCTACCAAGACACGAGAGTCTTTCTTAGTTTGAGTGCAAGCATTAGCAAACTATGGTCTTTAGGCTCAGTGTTTAAATTTTTAAAGCATTACTAAAGAGAGAAGGAGAGCCAGAGACCCATATGTACCCTGCAAAGCTTAAAATATTTACTACTTGACACTTAATGAAAAAAGTTTGCTGACCCCTACTCTAGGTTATGAGTTATGACTTAGACTTATCTGTACACCCCCCTGTATTCCTGTGTGTGGGTTAGTGGCTTAGAAACACTTTGGATGTGAATGGGAGTGGGCTCTGGAATTCCTTGATCCTACCCAGTGATAAGGAGTCCAAAGCAGTGGAAAAAGATGAAATGTCTAGAAAATGACAAAATAGGAAATGTCTGAAGGGTGTGTGTGTATACATGTCAAAGCTTCAATACCATTTTTCCATGTTTTTTTTTTTTTTTTGAGACATAGTCTCACTGTGTGCGTTGCCCAGGCTTGAGTGCCGTGGTGTCAGGATAGCTCACAGCGACCTCAAACTCCTGGGCTCGAGCAATCCTTCTGCCTCAGCCTCCCAGTAGCTGGGACTACAGGCATGTGCTATCATGCCTGGCTAATTTTTTCTATATGTTGTCTGGCTAGTTTCTTTCTGTATTTAGTAGAGACAGGGTCTTTCTCTTGCTCAGGCTGGTCTTGACCTCGAGCTGTCTTCCTACCTCAGCCTCCCAGAGTGCTAGGATTACAAGCATGAGGCACCACACCCAGCCTTTCCATGTTTTTTGATGAGTGGGATTGTGTGCTTCTTGAACATGGAAAGAGTGTTAATTATTTTTTGCTACATAACAAATTGCCACAAGACTAATAGCTTAAAATAAACATTGTCTCACACAATTTCTGAGTGTCAGGAATCCAGGAATAGCTTAGTTAAGTTGTTCTGGCTCGACTCGTGACTGCACAAAGTTGTAGTCACCTGAAGGCTTGATTGGGGCTGGAGGATCTGCTTCCAAAATGGCTGTTGACAGATGACTCTAGTTCCTTCCCGGTGGTTGGGAGAAGACCTCAGTTCCTCCTTGTGGGCCTCTTTACTGGGCTAGCTGAGTGTTCTCAAGACGTGGATTGCTGATTTCTACCAGACTGAGTGATCTAAGAGAGTGAGCAAGGAGGCCGAAATGCCTTTTATGACCTAGTTTCAGATGTTATTCTGTCATTTCTAAAATAAGCTATTCATTAGAATGAGTCACTAGGTCTAGCCCATGTGTCAAGAGGAGAGAAATCAAGCTCCACCTCTGAAAGGCAAAGTCTCAAAAAATTTTTGTACATAATTTGAAGCTATCAGGGTACATGTTTTGCCACAAAATTACATACCTCCTATGTGCAGAGTACACTCCTCCCAAGTCTTCCCAAGGTTTTATTCATTACAGCATTAACTGGAAGTCCACGTTCTCATCATCTAAATCAGATCCAGATGTGGAACAGGTCCCTTGTGTTAGTGGTCTTTATGGGCAGTATCTCAAGTACAATTCTTCTAGATCTGAAAGCCCATGAACTAAAGTTATCTGCCTACCTATGTCCCCATCCCACTTACACTAGTGGGACAGGTATAGGATAACTTCTATAGACATTGCTGTTCAGAAAAGAATGAGTGTGAGGATAGGAGTCGTATAGGAATCACCAGTAGCAATTCTGAAATCCCAGCAGGCACATGTTAGCAGTTCATTGATTAGGACTCAGTGCTTAGGCAGGGCGCGGTGGCTCACGCCTGTAATCCTAGCTCTCTGGGAGGCCGAGGTGGGCGGATCTTTGGAGCTCAGGAGTTCGAGACCAGCCTGAGCAAGAGCAAGATCCCGTCTCTACTAAAAATAAAAAAAAAGTTAGTTGGCCAGCTGAAAATAGAAAAAAAAATAAATAAAAAAAAGAAAAAAAAAAAGGACTCAGTGCTTAGAAGTTCTGTTGGCTCTTGGCTCTGACATCTGGGTTCTATTCTTGGTTTTGCCCTATAACATACTTTCTTTTTCACAGATGAATGTACATGGGATAGCTGAATAGTTTTCTCAGCCTGCTTCCTGCCTGAAGAAGGCAGAGGTCCAGAGACCTCTTTACATTTTATACTCTTTCTCGTCCTTTCAGTTCAAGCTAGCGTCCTTTCAGTTCAAGCTAGTGATATTTCTCCAAATATATTCTCTTAATAACTTTGTTTCCAGTTAAGCTTACTGGTGTTTACTCCAAAGAACTCCACTCTAAAGCCACAACCAGTACGTATCTTCAAGGTAAGACCTTCTCTATCTTTGTTTTCTGTTGAGATAGCTCAGAGACAGTACCATTAAGACTCTTAGAAGCACTACTCTTGGAGATCGTCTCTGGGGAACACCCTTAAACTCAGAGGGCCTTAGTCTGATTGAATGGTATGGTAGTCCCCTCTTATGTGTGGCGGATACGTTCCAAGCCCCCTCGTGGGTGCCTAAAACTGCAGATAGTACCAAACCCTATATATACGATGTATTAATTTCTTTTTCCTTCTTTACAGTTTCATGGTTAGAAGACTTTTATGTACTGTAGACCTTAGCAACCTCAGCATATGATCGTTTTTGTTGAGAACTTTCACCTCTTCACCTAAACAGTTTATAGCTTCCCTTTGGCAAATCAAAATTGCCAGCATCACTACTCTTAGGCTTTGGGACCATTATTAAATAACATACGGGTTACTTGAATACACCACTGTGATACTGCCACAGTCAGTCTGATAACTGAGACAGCTGTTAAGTGAATAATAGGTGAGTAAGATAAATAGCATGGGTATGGTGGACAGAAGGATGATTTATGTCCTGGGCAGGATGGAGTGGGACTATGCTAGATTTCATCACACTGCTCAGAATGCCACTCAATTTTAAGACCTATGAATTGTTTATCTTTGGAATTTTCCATTTACTATGTTTGGACCACAGTTAACCGTGGATAACTGAAACTGCTGAAAGAGAAACTGGATGGAGGGAGGGGGAACTACTGTATTCTGAAGCATTACCTTTCATCTTTCTGGGCCTTAAAAAAGGATTTTATAGTCATGCTGTAAGGTGAGGAAGAGGATTTTTCACTCCTATGCACGTTTCTTCAGTGCCATGGATATGATCTTTGTTTGGCAGCAGTTAATTTTAGGATCTTTTGCCATCTGGAGAGACTGGGAATTTCCAAAACCAGCAAGTACTGGCTGTTTGTTGTTTAACAGTCCTTCCCTCAGCTTATTTCTTTCTTTTTCTTTTTCTTTTTTTTTTTTTTTAACTCAAGAGGGTATAAGATATCAGAGAAGCTCAGCTTATTTCTTTCCCCTCACGTTTTAAGCAGCAAGAAGAAACCAGGCAGCACGTTCAGCATTCTGGCTGGAAATCTCCTTGGCCAGAAGACTCAGTACAGTAGGTACATTTTCTACTTTTCGCATAACTATAGCTAAGAGTGTTACTAAACTTTTCTGCCACTACACAACTACATAACCCCTATCTCAATTTTCTAATAACATTTTCCTTACTTCCTTTTAAGCTACACTGGATCCTTCCTAGAGTCCAGCTTTCAACTCAGGCTTGTATGAGCACTCTCCTTGAAGTCCATCCAGCCCACTGCCTAGTTCCAAAGCCACTCCCATATTTTAGATATTGCTACAGCAGCACCTCCCCTCCAGGTAGCAAAAATCTGTTTTAGTTATCTTTTGCTCTATTGTTACTCCAAACTTACCAGCTTAAAACAATGAGCATTTATTACTGCTTGGTTTCTGAGGGTCAGCTTCTTTCATGAGGTTGCATTTAAGATGTTGGTTGGGGACTTAATCATCTGAAGACTTGACTGGGGCTTCCAAACTCACATGGGTATTGGCAGGAGGCCTCAGTTCCTTGTCATATGGTGCTCATGACACGTCAGCTTGCTTCCTGCAGAGTGAGTGATCCAAGAGAGAACAAGGAAGGCATTGTCATGCTTTTTATAACCTAGCCTTGGCGGTGATATCGCTTCACTTCTGTTGAATACTCTCCTTCATCCAGACCAACCTTGATAACTATGTGGGAGTAAACTATATATAGATAGGAATATCAGAGAGTGGGGAATCACTAGGGACTGTCTTGAAGGCTACCGCATGGAAAATGGAACATTAGAAGTTTTTATGACATGCTAAAGGAACTCAGATAAAGCTGAATTAATGGTCATGGTGTTTACTTCAAACTCCCTGGTGTGCCATTGTGGCTAACACTGCCCAGTCTGAGACGGGATTCTTTTAGAAGTAAATTCATTCATTTAAAAACTTTGAATATATTCACATTCAAACATCAAAGAATATAAATTCTCAAATTCATTTTTTAGCCTTCTGAATAGTTATTTTAAAAATAACTATTATGCACAGTTTTCTGCTGTGCATAATAGCACAGCACTTTTTCTTTTGACAGTGTAACATGTTCATACTTCATGCCATATAAACTGGAAAACTATTGCCTGATAACAATGAAAAGGCTAATTAAAAAATATTTCTGAAGTGTTTATAAAGATAACTAAGACATTTCTAATGCACTATTATAAAATTATAAAGAAAAAAACCTGTCCATTTCACAATGAATATAGCTGCTCAATAAATAAATACAAAATACTCAGTTTTAATAGCAAACATAGAAATGGAAATTAAATTCTAGAAAATGTAATGTCTACTGCCAGTAAGAGTGTGTTGAAAGGAGTTTCAATTGGTATAAATCTTTTTAGAAGGTATTTCAGTCTATTAATAAAAAGGCAATAATGTATTCTTTCGTAGAATGCTTTTATGTATTCAATAAAAATTCACAGAATGAGTGTTTATTTACATCCAGAAATTTAGCATATGAGAAAATTCATCAGTGGTTAGGTTGTAAAAATCGAACACATTCCTGCTTCCATTTAATTAGCTGCACAATATACTTTTTAAAAGAGAGATTGCAGTAACATGAAGGAAAACTAGCAGCACAAAAATTTATATATACATCGTGATCTGAACTGTGGAGAAAATACATGAAGGAAAAAAGAGTAAAATAATATTTCAACCTCTGAAATATTTTGGTCCTTACAAGGTAGGAACAAGTACTCCTTAAATAAAATACTTTCAGATTTTATGCAGTGAACTTGCATTGTTTTGAAATTTTTATATAAAATGAGGAGCTTGGTTTTTTTTGCTGTTAGAAATCATAATTACATCTTAGATGTTTTTTATTTGGAAAAAATAATGTGACGATAAACTCTTCATCTAGTATACTTTCTGTTGTTCCCTATGGATTGGAAAAATATTTTGGTTCTGTTTTTCCTAGATCCCCCTTCTTCCAAAGGAAGGCAAAAGGATCACTCACTGGTCTGAAATCTCCATGAAACTGGGCAGTGAGCGAGAAGGAGGAGTCTAGACCATGGTGCTGAAGTTCCAAGGACCCATAGCTGTTATTGGACCCTCTAATGGCTCTTTTTTGTTTGTTTGTTTTTATTTCAGCATATTATGGGGGTACAAATGTTTAGGTTACGTGTGTTGCCTTGCTTCCCCCTTCCTCCAGCCCCCTGGAGTGAGAGCTTCGATGCGTCCACCCCCCAGATGGTGTGCATCGCACTCATCTAATGGCTCTTTTATGTTCTCCTCACCTCTTTGCATAAAGTTAGGTGTTTGGTATGATACATGAAGCAAATCTGACCTTTTACCTCTCTCCCCTCTGCATTGTCTTGTCTTTGTCCCAGGGAGCAGCTCTGTCGTCATGGGAGGCCTGGGGTGGCTGTGAGCTCTTGGTTTGCCCTGTGGAAAGAAACAGCTGCTGTAACCTCTTGCAGGACCCATGAGCATGTGTCCAGGACAGTGGTCCCCAAACCCTGGTCTGTGGCTTGTTGGGGACCGGTCTGCAGAGCTCCGCTGAACCCCTTCACCCCATGTCCATGGAAAAATTCTTCCATGAAATTTAGAAAGAGGGGGAGGGGGAGGATGCACAACAGGAGGAGGTGAGCCGAGGGAGAACAAGCAGTTTCATTTACAGCTGCTCTCCATCACTGGAATCACCAACAGAGCTACCCCTCTACCCGCCATGTCCCTGATCCAAAAAGGCTGGGGACCCCTGGTTCAGGGTATATTAAATTTGAACAACCTGACTGAACTTTCTTCAGGATTCAGAGAAGATCCCCAGCACCTCCTTGTGGTACCCCTCTCATTAATTTAACTTTTATGACGTTTCCACTGTATTTCTCAGGCCAACTTGCATTCATTGCTTGTCTCTTTGCTCAATGCTATTGGTACTTCTTTCTGTCATTATTATTATTATTATTTGAGACAGAGTCTTGCTCCATCACCTGGGGCAGAGTGCAGTGGTGTCATTGTAGCTCATTGCAACCTCAAATTCCTGGGCTCAAGTGATCCTCCTGCTTCAGCCTCTAGAGTAGCTAGGACTACAGATACTCCACAATGCCTGGCTAATTTTTCTATTTTTAGTAGGGATGGGGTCTTGCTCTTGCTCAGGCTGTTCTCCAACTCCTCACCTCAAGTGATCCTCCTGCCTTGGCCTCCCAGAATGCTAGGATTGCAGGCGTGAACCATTGTCCCCAGCCTTTAAATTTTCTTTGAGTGATAGGACTTTGGAAAATATATAAATTTTTAATTTAAAATTTTAATTTTATTCATTTCTTTAATTATAACAGTTATTTCTAAGCCAACATATCCATTTTAGACAATAGAGGAATATATAGAATAGTTTAAAAGATCCTATATAAATACATTAAATCACCCACATAGTCCATTCTCTCGTCACTCCCAGTCACTTCCAATGAGGCACTTCCAAGTTCTTGTCCTTTTAGGATGCTTCAGGGCCAGCATTAAAAGAAGGATTGTTTAGATGTTCATGCTCACTCTTCCTACTTTGGGCTCTTCCACTACTGTTCTTGGAATGAGAGAAATTTCGCCAAATATTAATCTTTCTCGTAGTTGGTAAAATCGATGACTTCCCTCTACAGGAGAGAGACATGCTGTTCATGCATACAAGCCTGCACGTATTCATTCACTAGACCAATATCTAAGGTCTGCTTTATGCCGGATGTATCAGTCATATATTGCTACACAACAATCACAAATATCAGCATTTATTACTCACACGTGTTTATTTGGAAGCCCAGCCTAAAGGGCGAGAAACTAACCAGAACAAGGCTGTCTTAGTAATGTGAGTAGCAAGAGAGGACAAACCAAATGGTGCGAGAACATTTGAAGCTTCAGCTTGCATAAGGTTCACTAATATGCCATTGCCTGAAGTGAGACGTGGGCAAGCACAGTGTCAAGGGGCATGGGGAACATGCTGTAGGAGAACTGCAAAGTCACATGACAAAGGTACATGGATACAGGGAGGAGTAATGTTTGGTGCCAGTAATTCAATCTAGTAAACCAGCCATTATGCCATTCTTGGGGCATATAGCCATGTCTGCATGGGTAAATGGACAATTAAAATAGATGCTACAATAATGTAAGTACAGCATTGTGTGTGCATAGTATTCTTCCTAGAAGCCTGGGTCAAACTTGGTGTTCTGGTCTCAAGATACAGCTGTGCCTAGAACTTCTTTTGTTTAGAAAAGCCAACATGCTCAAGAGAAGCCATGAAACTTCCTTTCTGTGTGTTCTAGTATCTGCATTTACTTCCTGGTGGTAATGACATCTATATATACAAATTTTTATATCCAGTACTCGGCCTTGTAAATGAACCCTCTCATTAGGTTCTCATATATGCTGTGTGTGTGTATTATTTTCATATGTATCTATTGAAAGAGGTTATACCGATACCCTCTATTTAACTTCAGCACCCCGGATTCATTCTAACCTTAGTCATTTCCATATTATATCTCCCTTCTTGTTTAGTGAGAAAACTAGCTCCCATTAATCCCAATGTATTTTCTTATTTGCTCAGTTTTAGAAAGCACATTATATAGATTCATAATTGCTAACTCATACTACTTGTATAAACAAACCTACTCACTAGAATAGCCAGCAAGTAGTACTTAGCATCCTCAGACAGGGTCTCTAAGAGGCTGAAGGTAGCTTTTTTCCCTAGGGAGGGAGCTTGAGAACCAGGAGGGGGGTCCAGGAGTGTGTGTGTGTGTGGTTGTGTTTAAAGAGATGAGGTCTCACTTTGGTGCCCAGGCTAGCCTTTTTATTGTTTTGCCCTGTGCCCCTCCCCAAAGGCTAGCCTCAAACTCCTGGGCTCAAGCCATCCTCCCATCTCAGCCTCCTGAGTGGCTTAGACTACAGGTGTACTCTGCCTGGCTCCCATGTGTGCTTATTGTTTGTCTCATAAATCAGTTCCCTGGGGACTTGTTCAGGCTTTTGCTGGAACCAGTATGGATAGTGACCACTGTTGACTGCTCCAGTTTGGAGCCACAGGTGAGAGTGACTGTCTCTCCTAACGACATGATCATCAGGGACTCCTAAGTCACCAGAGCCTGCAAATTGTATACTGAAATGAAAACAGACACGTTTTAGGAATGAGAAACCCAGGCAGAGGGATTACTCCACAGACTAGTCTGTGAAATCCCCATAAACCTGGGCAGGGTGTGAAAGGTGGGAAGAGGAGGAGGAGGAAAAGAGTCTAGGCCATGGTAAAAAGTGCCAAGGACCCCACTGGTCCCACAGATGAGGCTGAGCTCTCTACTGGATCTTGCATTCCCTCCTAAATGTCCTGGATGAGAGGTATGTGTGTGGTGCAAATCTTTACCACTCCTTTCAGCTGTGTCCTCATCTCAGAAAGCAGCTCCAATTCCAGGAGACAAGCTGGGGAGGTTGTGACCTCTGAGTTTGCCTGATGAAACAACTTTTTACAATGGCCAGTGAGTTCAGAGTCCCTTAAATTGGAAGGCCTTAGTTATAGACTATGCTTACCTCTGGAGGAAAGCACAGTTCCTCCTGGTGGCTTGCTTAAGAGAATGTAAATGGTGATGGGAGATAGGGAAGGTGAATGGTTGTCCATTCTTTTATTCAACTAAGAAATGTTTTTTTTTTTTTTTTCTTTGAGACAGAATCTTGCTTTGTTGCCCTGGGTAGAGTGCAGTGGCGTCACTGCACAATGTCAATTATAAGGAGTTTGCAATGTCACACTCCTGGGCTCAAGTGGTTCTCCTTCCTCAGCCTCCTGTGTAGCTGCGACTACAAGTGTGCACCATGGCCCTCTGCTAATTTTTCTGTTTATAGGAGAGACAAGGTCTCACTCTTGCTCAGGCTGGTCTCAAACTTCTGAGGTCAAGCAATTCTCCTGTCTCAACCTCCTGGAGTGCTAGGATTACAGGTGTGAGCCACCACTCCTGGCCAAGAAATATTGTTTTAAGTTTTGTGATTTTTCCTACAACTTTTGGCTTATCTTTTACTTTCTTACTTGTATGTTTTGATGCAGAAAACCTTTTATGAAATTTAATTTATCAATTTTTTCTTATAATTTAGCATCTTTGCGCCTTGTCTATGTTAAGGCCATGAAGATATTAAGTTTTTTTCTAGTAGTTTTGTTTTGGCTTTCTAGTAGTTTTATTGTTTTTCTAGTAGTTTTGTTGTTTTGCCTTGGGTCTGTGTAATCCATCTTGAATTAATTTGGCATACAGTGTGAGGTAGGGAGTCAATTTTCCCCTGCCTCTCATACAAATATGCAGTTGCTCCAGTATCATTTACTGAAAGGACTTTTTTTCCCATTGAATTTCATTGGCACCATTGTTGAAAATCAAGTGACTGTACATGTGTTGGTTTATGTCTGAACTCATTATTATATTTCATTGATTTATTTGTCTATCCGTATACCAGTCCCATATGGTCTAAATTACTGTAGCTTTATAGATAGTTTTGAGATTACTATGGCTAGTTTAGGTCCTTTGCATTTCCATATAACTTTAAAATCACTTAATTTCTGTCAGCCCACTGGAATTTTGATTAGGCTTGGTTTGAATCTATATACCAATTTGGAGATATTTAATATCTTAAAAATATTGAGACAGTTTGACTTCTTCCTTTTCAATTTTTATGTCCATTTTTTAAAAACAAAATTAAATCTTTGATTTAGTTCAGGATTCACCTTAATGAGGAATAAGGGCTGAAGATGGTCTTATATAAAAATGTTCACAGAATTTTTTTGGCACATTTTAATGGCTTTTCATGAAGGAAGTTTTCAGTAACATACATTATACTTTCTAAGCAATAAGTCATTAAACTGTGACTGCTCAAGCTGGCACTTTCTGTGAGAAGATGGATATATTTAAGTGTGAATGGTATGTATGTTTTAGACAAATTAATGACTGTTAGTCTTTGACATGTACAATCTCTGGAAATGAGTACAGTTTTCCATGTCTCAACAAAAACGTCACTATGAAGGTCAGGGAAACAAAGAATCTCAAAAGTATGCTTGTCTTTTTGTTCCTTGATATAGAATCTATTCCAGTTTGTTTTTGTGAATTGAATATGTTTCAGTGATATCTTTTAATTGCTCAGAAAGCTTAATTAAATTATTGAAAACGTAAGTAGCATACAAATAAATGTGAACACATCCCAAATTTTATGTATCCTATTAATGGAGGAGCAAACATAATGGCAAATCTGAGTCAATAAGAATATATGGAAGTGGGATTTATATAGTCAGTGAAGAAATAAAGTTGCTAAAGTAGATTTGCAAAATTAGATATTAAGATGGTTAAAATCCTAAAACTGTAATCTTTGGGATTATCTTCTCCACTTCTCATCTGATTTACTAAATTCACCAGTTGTAAAATATCTGGTCCCTAATCAGTTCTTAGATAGACAAAATTACAAATTCTGATACAGTCAGATGAAACCATTTAAAATCTCTAGCATGACATTTTAGGGTCATACAATTATTTTTTGTTTTCTTCTTTTCCTTTTTTTCATTTTTCCTTTCTTCTTTCCTTCCTTTCTTCCTTTCTCTTTTCTTCTTCCTTCCTTTCCTTTCTTTTTTCTTTTGTGTTTCCTTCTTTCTTTTTCCTCCTTTTTTCCTTCCTTTCCTTTCTTCTTTTCCTCCTTTTTTCCCCTCCCTCCCTCCCTCCCTTCCTTCCTTCCTTTCTTCCTCTCTCTTTCTTTCTCTCTTTCTTTCTCTGTCTTCCTTTCTTTTCTTTCGATGGGGTCTCACCGTGTTTCCTAGGCTGGAGTGCAGTAGTACACTCATAGTTCATTGCAACCTTGAACTCCTGGGCTCAAGCAGTCTTCCCGTTTCAGCCTTCCAAGTAGCTGGGACTACAGGCGCATTTTGTTGTATTTCTAAATTTTGGATTATATTTTCATGAAAAACACCTTAAAAATATATTATGAAATAATCATAGACTCACAGGAAGTTACAAAAACAGTACATAGAGTCCATCTTCCTACAATGGTGACATATAGTATACCTTTATAACTAGGAAATTGACATGGATACGGTATTGTTAGACTACAGACCTTATCCAGTTTTCACTCACTTTCATTCATTTGTTTGTGTGTGTGTGTGTGTGTGTGTATGTAGTCCTATGCAGTTTTATCCTATGTCCATCTCTGTGTAACTACCACCACAATCAAGATACAGAACTGTTCTAACACCATAAAGGAATTACTTCCTTTATACTAATATATTTGCACTCACTTCCCATCTCTGTGCCCTGGCAACTACTAATGTAGTCTCCATTTCTATAGTTTTTTCAAAACACTTTTATCATGAACGAAATACATATTTATTGCTGATAGTGTCAGAAATATAGAAAAATTTAAAAAATGGAAGAAACACTTAGAACTACTCACAGACCCTGACTGCTCAGACTTCTGATGAGGCCCTTTCAAGACTTAGTCATCGTAAGATATTTTGAGGAGTATGAAAGGACTGTTGTTCCAGAGGCCCAGAATTCACAGACCTACTCCTGGACTCTTAATTCACCCTTGTGGGTAGAGCTTCCCATTAAAATAGAGCAATCAATGGGTGTACCCTGAGAGCAAAACTTCCATTCAAGCTAACATTCATGTCTGAGTTCACTCATTCAGTGAAAATTCATTGGCTCTTGTATTGGAATTGTCCTTTTGGGACCAGATGAATAATACATCAGAGCAGAATGGCAGCAGTTCCTGTCGTGAAGGGGTTTACAGTCAGCAGCACAGCCACCTCTGGACCATCTCTGAAATGAGAGGTTATGATTATTTGGATTTTCCTGGAGTACGTCAGAGTGATTCTAGTCATGGAGATGCTGCTGTAATAGAACCTTTGGAACCTAGAGGATTTACGTATTGATTCATCCATTCACTCAACTTTATAAAATTAATACTACTGGTCAAATATAAGATGAATCGGAAATAAATTCTACCCTCTTTGAATTTAGAGTTTGAAAACGGAGACTGGAAAAAATTTGGAGTTAGATAGAAAGTATAAAAATTAGATTAGAAAATATGTTACTGTAACACTTGAGTGAGTGGTGATAAATCTTCCTGGAGAGGTCAAGGAAAACTTTGCAGAGGAGGTAAAATCTGAATGAGATCTGGTA
>VSMD01085679.1:0-89435 GCA_008750895.1 Mirza zaza
TTATTTTTTATTTTTTATTTTTATTTTTTTGAGACAGAGTCTTGCTTTGTTGCCCAGGCTAGAGTTGAGTGCCGTGACGTCAGCCTAGCTCACAGCAACCTCAGACTCCTGGGCTCAAGCGATCCTCCTGCCTCAGCCTCCCGAGTAGCTGGGACTACAGGCATGCGCCACTATGCCCAGCTAATTTTTTATATATATATATATATTAGTTGGCCAATTAATTTCTTTCTATTTTTATAGTAGAGATGGGGTCTCGCTCAGGCTGGTTTTGAACTCCTGACCTTGAGCAATCCGCCCGCCTCGGCCTCCCAGAGTGCTAGGATTACAGGCGTGAGCCACCGCACCCGGCCTGCCTGTTTATTTTTTTACTTCAAAATATTTGCAGTGTGCATAGGAATTTGTTCATAGTTTTTTCTAAACTATAGTCTGGCCCTCCAAAGGTCTGAGGGACAGTGAACTGGCCCCCTGTTTAAAAAGTTTGAGGACCCCTGATTTAAAGCATTTTCCTTCTACACTTAAAACACTTTTAAGGGTTCATTTTATTGTAGTGTTTTAATGTTCTGTTATCATACTGGTCCATCTCCTACCTTATGATGGCTATTTAACCTGGAAATTCCTGCAAGAACGGGAGGCCCAGCTGATAGCCCCTGGGGACCAGCCAGCTGCCCTTCCTCAGTCAGGCCACATGCAGAATGTGTCAGTCCGGGCACTGGCCTCATGCTCGCCCACCCATATGAGCAGATCTGAGGCAGGAATCTTTGAGCAGAATTGGAGGTGGAGCAGGTTCTCTCTGCTTTGAGGGTTGGGGGCTGGGCAAGTCCTGACTCCTTGCAAATCCCATTCTGGGCAGGTGAGTGTGGCTGTGAAGTGTCTGAAGCCTGATGTGCTGAGCCAGCCAGAGGCCATGGATGACTTCATCCGGGAGGTCAACGCCATGCACTCACTTGACCACCGAAACCTCATTCGCCTCTACGGTGTGGTGCTCACACCACCCATGAAGATGGTGAGTGCTGTGGGCAGGCAGGGGCTCTGGGCCCCCAGTTCCCCCCACCCCCCACCCCGCCCCATGTGGTAAAGGGGCTCACAGGGGCCTGTGCAGTGCCGACTGTCTGCTGGAGCCCACGTCCATCCCTGGGCTTGGCTGGTGCTCATTGGCAGAGTTGCACCCTTGGGAGGGCCTGGTCCTTGAGTTTAATTTTTGGAATTGCAAGGCTTTGCCTCTTTGGGCTGCTTCTCTTCGGGCCTTAGTTTTCCACATTTCCTGGAGGGAGAGGCCTGGGAATTTATAGGACTCCTACAGATCCTCAGATGACAGGCCAGGAAGGTGCATTGAGCATGGCTCTGGGAGGCCTTCAGGAGAGGGACTGGCAGCCTAGCATGGGGTACTGAGAGGGCGGGGCTCACCCAGGCCTGTTCCTCCTGCCTCTTCCGTGGCCTCAGGTGACAGAGCTGGCACCGCTGGGATCGTTGTTGGACCGGCTACGTAAGCACCAGGGCCACTTCCTCTTGGGGACTCTGAGCCGCTACGCCGTGCAGGTGGCTGAGGGCATGGGCTACCTGGAGTCCAAGCGCTTTATTCACCGTGACCTGGCTGCCCGCAATCTCCTGTTGGCTACCCGAGACCTGGTCAAGATCGGGGACTTTGGGCTGATGCGAGCACTGCCCCAGAATGATGACCATTACGTCATGCAGGAACATCGCAAGGTGCCCTTTGCCTGGTGAGGGGCAGGTGCTGCCGGCTCACGGGGCCTGGACCCCACCCTGGTCCCTGCAGACCCAGGCCTCAAAGCTTCTGGGCCCTTCTGTACCCCATGGCACTTGGCTCTGCCTGGGCCTGCCCTTGTCTGTTGGGCCTAAGGTGCCCTTCTTGTGTACCCATCCGTTCACCCATCCATCCAGGACTTCTCGAGGGCCCATGTGTCAGGGTCTGGGTACTGGAAGGCACAGGGATAAATGCTGTGGGACTCGTACAGCAGTGTGTTGCTCAGTAGGGTATTAAAAGGCTTCCTGGAGGAGTCCATGTTAAGCTCCTGAAATATCAGAAGAGTTAGCCAGGCAAAGACTGGTGGTTAGGCATGTTCTAGGTGGAGCTAGTGGTAGGCAGGGCCAGACCACACTGGGCTTCATATCATAGACTGCCTGGGGCTACCCACCTGCGCACTGGAGTGGTACCTGGCCTTGTGCTGGCCCCTATGTGGGCATATCCTGTGCTGAGACCATTGTGGTCCTCTGGTACCAGAGGTACCCAAAGGAGTAGCACTCTCCCTACTTTGGAGTGGGAGAGGTTGGTCCAGTTATGCTTGCCAGAGCTGTGGCTTTGGGCACCCCTTATAACCCAGCATGGGTGCTACCTTAATTAGTAACACCCAGGGTGTTACACCTGATGTTACACCCAGGGTGACCATAGATCCTAGATTATGCCTGTTGTCCTGGAGTAATTTATAGCACCCCCTTTTGTATTCAAGTACCCTGGTTTGGATGGTAAATTATAAGGTCACCTTTTTTGTATATAGCCCCTTTAAACAACCCTGTGGAGTGGGCAGGTTATTGTTCTCCTTACGCAGATGAGCAAAGTGAGGCTTAGAGATCTCGAGTGACTTCCTCTGGGTCCTGCCCCCTTTGAGTGGCAATGCTAGCTCTTGAGTCCCACAAGAGATCCTTTGGTTCCACTTCCAGGGCACCATCCTCCTCTCTCTCTGCACCCCAGTCCATGCTGGAACGCCCCACTGCCGTGGTGCTCCTCCCTCACCCAGGAGGGAGGCCCAGGGAGCAGTGCGGGTGTATTTGGGTGAAGCCAGTGTGACTGCACCCATTTTGGTTCCTCACCAGGCCCTGTCTGAATCTCCCACCCACACTTCCTGGCTGAAAGGACCCAAATCCAAGGATCCTGCTGTAAATCTGGAAATTTGTCATCCTCCACAGTTAGCAAACAGCCTGCACTCTCATCCCCACCGTGTCCTGGAGCCTTCCGACCTCCTCCTTCCTGTTCATGCTTCCCTGACTGGGGAACGTCACCTCCTTTTCCCACCCCAGAGTGTGTGTGAACAAGAGACCCCAGCATAGAGGATTTTCTCCAAGTCTGCGCACTGTGTAGTCAGGAAGTCCTGCCCCTCCCTGTCCACTTCATGTTGTGTCCCTGGTACCTGTTGAGCCTGGCACATTGGCAACCACAGATGTTTACTGAATGAGTATTTTATGTCCATCGAGGCTGATGCACGTGGGGGTGCTCAAGGGGCCTTCTCTTTGACCCCTGCCTCCGCCAGGTGTGCCCCTGAGAGCTTGAAGACACGTACCTTCTCCCATGCCAGTGACACCTGGATGTTTGGGGTAACGTTGTGGGAGATGTTCACCTATGGCCAGGAGCCCTGGATTGGCCTCAATGGAAGTCAGGTGAGGGGCCTGGGAGGTGTGCTGCCCATAGGGTGTTGGGAGAGAGTTGTTAATTTGGTCCTTGGCTCCCAACCTGACCATGTCGGATCTGGCTCTCATCTGATGGACCCCCCCCCCACCCCCATGCAAGACCTCTCAGAGAGAACTGAGCAAAGAAAAGGGGCTGCCCTTGTTCTCTAGCCCTTGCCACGTCCACCCATTCTGAGGCCCCAGACCTGGGAAGAAGGGTCAGAGTTTCCGGGAGAGGGCCCCTCCCCAGAGGGGAGGAATGGCACTGCAGCCAGCAGCTGCAGCTGTGGCGTGGGCTGGAGAAAAAGTGGGGAGTGAAGAGCTGAGTGTTCTGCTGGTCCTGAAACTCAGCGCCACCCTACATTAGATCCTGCATAAGATCGACAAGGAGGGGGAGCGGCTGCCCCGGCCCGAGGACTGCCCCCAGGACATCTACAATGTCATGGTCCAGTGCTGGGCTCATAAGCCAGAGGACAGACCCACATTTGTGGCTCTTCGAGACTTTCTGCTGGAGGTGAGAGTCGGGTCTGCCCACCGGAGCAGGGGTGTCCAAGCAAGGGCTGCCCAGGGGTTGGCCCTGGTGGGTAATGAACTGTCTCTGCCCCCAGGCCCAGCCCACTGACATGCGGGCCCTTCAGGACTTCGAGGAACCGGACAAGCTGCACATCCAGATGAATGATGTCATCACCGTCATTGAGGGAAGGTAGGGAGTGCAGGGGCTGTGCCCTGTCTGGGATACCTTGAGGGCATAGGTTGGAGGGGCATGTAGACCGAGATCTCTTCCGCCTCCAGATTCCCATGGCCACACACAGGCTGGTGATTGGGCCTGAGCCCTCAGTGTGAGGGAGGACAGGCCTGGGTCAGACTCATCAGTGCGTGGGGTTGAGGACTCAGATGCTGCTGCTCAGATGGGCTTTTCCCTGCCTAGCTCCCCCCTGTCACCCTTTTCCACTGGGCTCTAACCTGGCTATGTGGATGGGGCCAGGCTGCCCACCTAGAGCTCTGGGACTCCCAAACATTCCTCCTTTAGGTTCCCCCTCCTCTCCCTGCCTCCTCTCAGCACAAGGACTCTTGACTATCTACCTGGTGCTTTTTGGGACCCAAGCAGCCTCCCCCTTGCCCGGGCCTCCCCTAGTTTGGGACCTTCCTCCATCCTCTGCCCAGTCTCCCCTCACAGGGCCCTCTGTGCTCCTGCCCCCACCCCAGCCTCTCCTGAGTCACTGGCTCCTACCTGCAGCCAGAGTGCCAGCTGCCGCCCTTGGAGGCCCCACCCACCGCTGGCCCCGCCTGCTGCTATCTGATCCCAGAGTGTCTGAGGAACTGGTTGGGGCAGGGCAGGCTTCAGGTGCCTTTGGGGTAGGGGGTGAGTGTCGAGGACCAGGAAGAAGAGTGAAGCTGAGGAAATTCCCTGTGCTCCCTGCTCCTCTGACTCAGAACCAGGCAAGGATGGGGGCTGGGGGCTGCTTTCCATGGAGCTTTTTTTACCTGGACTTCAGGGTTTGGGGCTTGCAGCCTTCAGTTAAATCTTGTGCCTCATGGGGCGTTGGTGAGGTGGGAGAGCCTCTGGGTCCGAGTCAGGTGATAGAGCAGGGCTGGAACCTGGGCTGGCTGTGTAGGAACAAGTCGTGCATGGCTGTGGCCCCAGCACCTCCCCCAGGCCAGAGCTCCCTCGCCTTTGAGCGCAGAATCTGGGAACAAGAATGGCATGCCAACAGGTTGCAGGGGTCAGCTATGGCTGGGGAGTGAGTGGTGGTGGAAGACAGCAGAAGGCTTCTAGAAGGAGAGTGACTGGGGGGACAGGAAGGAACACTGTCTATGGGTTTGAAGTCTAGGGGCTTGGGAAGCGATTGTGGGCACGGCACTCTAGGGAGCATTCTGGAAATAGGAAGGTTAAGAATGGGGGCTCCCCTGGAGGTACCTGGCAGGGCCGTAAGCCAGAAGTCTGGGCCTACAAGCATTTCCACCTCTGGGAGCCAGAGAGCTTGGACCTGACCCCCTCTTGTGCTCCTACTGCAACCCCAGGTCTTCACCACCCACTTCTCCTGCTTTTAGTGGGAGCTTGTGTGCCAGCCAGTGTTCCCTAGGGGTGACTCAGGAGCCTCCTGCGTTTATGGGGTGTGTGTCTCTCTCGAGCTGGCGCCCGAGGTCACCGCCAGAGCAAGGCGGGCAGTGGGAGGAGCCGGGGAAGCGGCTTCTCCTGGGAGGGTCGTGGGTGCGCCAGCCCTGCCCTTCCGCCACAGGCTCCGGTTGGCCCCAGCTGCTGGGTGTGCTTCTGCTGTTGCCACTGCTTGGGCTGGCTGGGCTCCTCATGGGCCACCAGCCCTGACTTGGACCACAGCACCTGCCTTGCTGGGTCCCTGGAGCTGCTCAGGAGGTGGGAGGTGAGGGGCAGGAGGTCACGACAGCCGGTGAGGCTTTGGGAGTGGGCCCGGGTGTTGGTGGAGGCAGAGCTTTAACCCTGCCCCCTTGTTTTCTCAGTCCCACATATCTGTGTTTGTTTGGCGGACTCTGTTTCCATGTCTCTGGTGGATGGGCTCTGTTGTGTGTCTTGGGCACGTAGGCTCTGTCTGTTCCTGCCTGGCTCTCAGCTCCCTCCTTATCCGTGCTTTTCTCTTAGCCTTGGATCCCAGAGTCGAGAAGCCACTTGCCCCAGCTCTGACTGATTCTGTAGTCTTAGTGTTTCTCAGGTACCAAGTGGCGGGCAGAGAGAAGACACCTAGATACTGTGAGCTCGGCTTAGGAGGCTCTGTCTAGATTCAGAGAGACACGTGTTAACTGGTCTTTCACAGGGGGTCTTATTGGAAGGGTGGGGCGGCTGGCAGCAGTTTTGTTCTGTGTTCAGAACTGGTGAAGGACAGAGGTTTTTAAATCCATTTTCAGGGCCTGGTGTGGCCCCAGAGCTGTTGCTTCCTGTGGTAGGTCATGGAGGTGACAAAGATCCATGTTATCCTTGAGGCTAGGGGTGCCTGGGGCACCAGAGAGAAGGTGGGGGCAGGTGTTTTGAGCAGAATGTTTAGCCATTTCTGGACTACCTTAAGCCAGGACTGGAACAGGTGCTAAGATTTCCAGAGCTGGGACAGCCTTAGGCAGTTCTTAGCTTAGGCCTTGGTTTTCCATCTTGCCTGCCCCAGGGAATGCTGAAGGGAGGGGAGGCCACTGGGGCAGCAGGAAGTAGAAAGTTCATGCTGGAGGTACTGGCCCCTTTGCCTACCCGCCCAGGATTCCCCATCTGTCTCTGCTTCAGTCACTGCGATGGCAGGCCTGGCCCTCCCGTTGCCGTGGACACTCTGGCCAGTTCTTGGTGAGAAGAGAGGGTTCGGCCAGAACAGGCTGGGTGGGAGGGGCGTCTCCATCCTCTCTGGGATACTGGCCCCTCAGCCCTGAACCTCAAAGGGGGATATGTGGGCTGTAAGATGCAGCATTGGCCATCTTGGACGTTCCATTTCAGCCTTGTCAAGGGAGGATGCTGCTTCCGAGTGTGCCTGGGTGCAGTCCCAAGGGGCTGTCGTCCTCACACACTGCACCCTGGCTCCCACCCTCCCAGTGGCCAGCATGTTTTTGAAAAGTGCCATCAGGACTCCCAGCAGCCTTGGGGGCTCTTGTCTCAGCTGTGCCTGTCATAAGGGGAGGTGGGCTTGGTGTCTCTTTTCACTCTCAGGCTTGGGTCCAAGGCAGGCTTCTGTGTGAGGAGCTGGCTGTCCTGGCAGATGGAGAGGGGTGGAGGGAGCAGCCTCCTGCCGGCCCTGGCCTTGGGCACGAGTCCACTCTACTCTGAAGGCCATCTCCACCCCGGCTGCAGTTCTCACCCCAGTTACTGAGCTTCTCTGGAGAGGGGTGGAGAGCAGAGTCTGGCATCTAGCTGGGGTGGTAAGAGCCAGTAGGGAGCCAGTGGGTGTTGGGGCCAGGCAGCAGCCAGGGTCCCTGGTGCTGGGTACCCCTCCCCTAGCCAGTTGACATAGGAGGCTGTGTGCATGGTATGAAGCCATATCTCTCCTCCTTTGAATGGCCCTGCTATTTTCGGATGGGCCTTGTCCCTGCTTGGGGTGTTGTCCGCTCTTCTTCCTTCCCCCGCTGAGGGCAGGGTGGTAATCACAGGGTTGCTGTGTGTGGTGGTGGGGCTGGGCTATAGGAGCTCAGCCCCACCTCTCACCTCCCTGGGGACTGCTGTGCTCATGGGGTTTGACCTTTGGTCCCTGGGACAGGCTGTTGTGGAGGTCTCCCTGCCCCAGCCGGACCTTGTCACCTCACGAGCGGTGGGTCCAGGTGCTCAGGCATCACGAGCACCCCATCCTCTTTCCTCCCACTCCTGCTGTCTGGCTGCATTTCAAGGGGGCCTTCTTTACGTTCCTGGGTGTGGGGCAGGTGAAGGTGTGGGGGTGATAGGGAGGGCACGCCGCCTGGCCCCACATGTGCCCGCCACAGCAGTGTGGGCTGCCACCACCTCTGCCGAGTCCTTGCTCTACCCACATCGTGAGGTATGAACGATTCCAGCAGCAGATGCAGGAGCCACACAGCTTTTAGGCATTAGAAGTGTCCAGGGGAGAGTTCTGTTCTTTCTTGTCCCCATCCCAGGCCCCCACTTGGGCTTTGTCAATGGTGGTTTAGTGTCTGAGGTCAGAGCAAGGGACCAGTCCTGTGGTCTGGTCACTTGGGAGTACTGAGTTCCCTCCCAGACCCTTTGTCTTAAGACAAGATAGAGCTCCTCCTGAGGAGATGAATAGCAAGGATGAGGCTCCCGCAGGCCTGCCAGAAGGTAGTGGAAGGCACCGGAGATTCACAGAGTGGTGAAGAGGAGGCTTGGGTTGCTCCAAGCGCTTCCAGACCCTTGAAGGTCTGCATGCAGGAGATAGGGTACAGTTGGAAGGCTTGGCCCACATCCCAGTGCCTAGGCTCCTGATACTCTCTCAGGCCCCTGCATCTCTTAGAACCTGACTGATGAGTGAAATCAAGTGGCCGGAAGAGGACTGGGGCCCAGACCTTGCGGGGGAGGGAGGCAGGCAGAGTGGTCTTGGGAGAGGGGCCTTGCAGACTGAGTAAGTAGGTTTGAGTCCTGGGTCTGCTATAATCTTTCTGGTAATCTGGCAAGTCATGTTGCTTGTTGGAACATGTTGCCTTGTTTGTAAACTTACAGGAAAGCCGCCTGACCCACCTAGAGAGCTTAGGCTAAGGCTGTGTGCAAATAGCCAGGCCTGTATGGGGCTGCGCGGAAGCAGGGCTGATGGCAGGCCGCCTAGCTCTGAGGCCTGCCAAGGTGGCTAGTGTATGAGAAGGGTGCCACTGCCTGGGGCCGTCCCGCCACAGCTGGTGCTCACCGTGTCATCTCTGTCGGGCAGGGCTGAGAACTACTGGTGGCGTGGGCAGAACACGCGGACGCTGTGTGTGGGGCCCTTCCCTCGCAACGTGGTGACCTCCGTGGCCGGCCTGTCAGCCCAGGACATCAGCCAGCCACTGCAGAATAGCTTCATTCACACGGGGCATGGCGACAGCGACCCCCGCCACTGCTGGGGCTTCCCCGACAAGATCGACGAGTGAGTACCTGGGCAGGCCACTGAGGCCGAGGCTCCAGGGCCTGCAGCCCCTCACATGCCCCACGTGAGCTCTTGCTGCCCTTCACCCTGTGTCTGGGTCTCCCCAGCCCTGACCCTGTCAGTCTTCCCTCCTGATCCCCTGCTCACTCTCGGCAAGCTGCAGAGCCTAGAAAGCCCCAGCCTGGGAGTCAGCATTCCTGATCTGGGTGCTTTCTTTTCTGTTTGGAGGGCGTGGGCAAGTCTCTTAACTCTGAGGCTTACTTCGTCTTCCATGAAATAGGTGCACCCAGCAGAGGTGGCTGTAGGTCCATCAGTGAGGCGAGAGTTGTAAATGTTCTCTGCAGCAGAGTGCGCTGCTCAGATGCAGGGGTCACGAGGGAAGCTCTTCTACTCAACTTCTTCCATGGGCTATTCCCAAGTCTGTTTTCCTAAGGCCAGCGTGCCAGGAGAGCTTCCACCAAGTGGCGGTGCAGTCCAGACTCGGAAGCTCCTGACCCCAGTTCTGCCTGCAGTGAAAAGCTGTCAGACACTCTGCCCCACGGCCAGGGGAGGGGCCCAGGAAGCATGGCTCTCACACCTGTGTTTGAAGGCGTCACTGTGCCATACCTTAGAGCTCACACACACGCCCCAGCCTTGTGTCTCGAGCTGACATGGACACTGCCCCTCCAGCCGTGCACACACAGCTCCCCGCTGCGGTCAGCCTCTTCCTCTCCTGACGCTCTGCGACTGCAGAGGCGCAGAGCAGGCGCTTCCCCACAGCAGCGGCGTGCTTCTTCCTGTGAGCCTCCCTCCTGCGCAGCCACTACCCCGACAGGGGAACTTTCACTTCCCTCCTCTTTCTGTGCTGCCCTATTTTTTGCTCTTTGCATTGTGGCTGTCTACCTCCCTCAGCGCTCTCCTGGCCTGACGCTGGACATGGTGTCCCTGTGCTCGTGAGCCTGGCACTGCACACGGGCTCTGAGCGCAGCATTGCCGCTCTCGCTCTGCAGCAGAGGCACTTTCTGGGTTCTCTCTCCCTCGGTGTCCCCTGCAGGTTCCCAGCCTGGGCGTGGTCTTCCAGCCCCACACACAGTGCTCGTTTCTCTTCTTCTCTTAGCTTCCTTTCCTTCCCAAGGACAACGTGCTAGCACTGGGCGTAGAGGCCTAGTGAGGTGCCGGTCTAGGTGTCAAAGGAAAGGGCCCCAGGTTGGGTGCTGGTTGTCATTGCCAGGGATGGAGTCGGGGCGAGGCAGCGTCTGGGCCTGCAGTATCCTGCTTTCCCCTGCACGTCCCCTACCCCAGTCGTGAGGCAGAGGGTGGCTTGGTTTCCAGCAGCTTTTCACTGTAGGCAGAACTGGGGTGAGGTGCTTCCAAGAATGCTCCTGCACAGCCATGGCTCCTCCTGGCCCACTGGCCTTGGGAAGATGACTGGGACTGGCCGTTTGGAAGCAGTTGAGTAGCAAAGCCTGTCTTGTGACCCCTGCATTTGAGTAGCAGTTTTTCTTCTCCTGCTGGGTCCAGGCCCTGGGATAAGCGCAGGCCAGGGGGAGTGAGCTTGCTTCCCAGACCAGGGCAGCAGGACTCGAAGCCTGTGGAAACGTCAGAGGTGGTGTCAGGCGGCAGCTCAGCCAGCCCCGCCCGCCCACCCATCACCCTGTGAAGCTCACTCTGTACTCGGGAGGGCCTTGCCGTCTCCTTTAAGTAAAAGGATGAGGCCACTGGGGGCACGTGAGGACAACACAGAGAAGAATCAGTCACTTCCTGGGTGCCCCACCCCAGGGAGCCCCCGGCAGCAACTCACCCCAGGCCTCTGCTGGCTGCATGGGGTTCCAAGCCCTGGATCTCTGCAGCCCTTTCTCCTGCTGACTTCTGACACACGCGGCGCCATGTGAGGCGCGGCGAGCAGGGAGGGCCTTCACCCTCCGCGCCTCACACGCCAGAGCCCCAAGCTGGGTGAGGTCGGCCTGTGTCTCTTGCCTCACAAGAGCCAGGCAAGGGCCTGAGAGTGCAGACACCTCCCGCAGGGGCCAGTGCCCTCTGCCCCACTCCAGGCGTGCCATGGCCAGCCCAGCCCCATTCCTCCAGGCTTTAGTCAGCCCCAGTGACTAAGTCCCAGCTACTGACAGTTGGCACAGGGGTTGAGGGTGAGTTGGAGCAGGGCAGGTGGGCCGTCCTCTCCCCCTCCTCCTGGCAGTGTGGCAGAAGGCTGCCTGCCGCCCCCCGACTGGGGCACAGTAGCCCTGATGCCTCTGTTCCAGGCCCTCCCAGGGCGGCCTGCAGCACAGGAGCGCGTGCCTGCAGGCGGCTGCCAGGCGTGGGTTGGGGTGCCATGGGGTCGTGGAGTGTTGAAGGAGTCCCTGAAGTCCTAGACTATTCAGCCCTCTCTCCAGGATGTCCTCCCGGTTACAGCCTGGACCTGTGGAAGAGATGCCAGGGTCTACAGACTGGGCGTTAAGCTCTGTCCTCCACGCCCGACTCTCCCACTCAGCTGCTCCAGGATGAGGGGGCTTTGATGAGAGGATGCCCTGGACACGCTCAGGATTTTATTTTCTGCCTGACCCCAGGGGACAGGCCTAACGTTTCTGCCAGAGGTTTTCTCAATGTCCCCCTCCCTTTCCCTGCCATCTGACCTGGCTCTCTCCCCACAGACTGTATCTGGGAAACCCCATGGACCCTCCTGACCTGCTAAGTGTGGAACTGAGCACCTCCCAACCCACTCAGCATCTGGGAAGGGTGAAAAGTAAGAGCCTTCCCACCCCTTGGCATCCCTAGTCCATTGGCTCCCCAGGAAGGGGTACTGTGTGCTCAGGACCCCTCAAGCCTGCTGTTCTGGGGACAGTTGGGTCAGGGCGGCAGGCAGAACAGCTGTGTCCCTGGCTCCGGCCGGGCGTGGGGTGGAAGACAAGAGGCAGCTGTATCCGCCGAGGTGGGCATCCTCAGGCTGGCCCTGCGTCAGCCCCGCCCGCCTCGGCTTCCCTCCTCCCTCCTTCCCGAGCTCAGATCCTGGCTTTCCTCACTTCCCCTGATCCTGTTCTCTCCTGAGCCAAAACCACCCCACGGGCTCCATCCCGGCCAGGAGTCTCATCCATCTCCCGGATCCTGCGCCTGCCATTCCAGCACTCGGGTCCCCTTCCTGCCGCCCCATGGCCTCCCATGTTCTGCTGGGTGTGTACACTCTCTCCCTCTATTCACTTCTCTCCTCTCTCTCTCTCCACACTCTGCCCTCTTGTCTGGCTCCGTCCCCTCCCCTGTTTTGCCCTGCTCTGTCCCTGTCTTCTCCGCATGGCCTTTCTTGCAGGGGAGCCTCCACCTCGCCCACCTCAGCCTGCCATCTTCACTCAGAGTAAGTGGGGCTGCTCTTGGTGCCTTGGCCCCCGCCCCCGCCCCCTCTCCTCTCTCACTTCTCTCCTCCTGGAAGGTACAGAGCCCCCGTGGCGGCTGGGTGGGTAGGGACGAGGGTGTGTGCTGTGAGCTTTTGCTGCTGACCCGGCCTATTATGCCTGTCTCCCCCCCACTGCACTCCAAATGCCTGGGCACCTGGAGCAGGTGTAGTCCTGGTGCCTGCCTCGACCTCTCTCTGCCGCTACTAGGCCCTGCCTCACTCCCTTTCGACCTGCAGAGGCTGCGTCTGGGCTTTCATGGTGGTTGGTCAGGAGCTCTGTCCGCTCCAAGGATGGCTCCTGTGGCCCTATGCCTTGATGGCAGGAGTCTGCCCTATGCCTGCACTAATGGTGTGCCATGGTGGGGGTTGGGGTGGGGGTTTACTAACCAGGGCCTAGGAGCAGGGGCATTTGGGGTCTTGTGTTGGTGGAGACAGGTAGGAGTGGGGTGTTGACTGCTCTAGCTTAGGTGGAGGCAGGGGGCTCACCAGCCCACACGGAGGGCTGACAGCGCATGGAGCGGGTCCTGCCCTCCTGTTTGGATGAAGTGGGGTGTGCACGGAGAATGCTGGCAGACAAGGGCTGACCTCTCGCGGAATTGGCCTCCTTTCCCACATCCCACCGCCCTTGTGCCCCAGCCTGACTCTACCTTCCTGTTGGGGTCTCCCTTTCCAACACAGAGCCGACCTATGACCCTGTGAGTGAGGACCAGGACCCCCTGTCCAGCGACTTCAAGAGGCTGGGCCTGCGGAAGCCAGGTCTGCCCCGAGGGCTGTGGCTAGTGAAGCCCTCAGTCCGAGTGCTGGGCACCAAGGCAGGCCGCAGCAGCGGGGCCGAGGTCACCCTCATCGACTTCGGGGAGGAGCCCTTGGTCCCGGCTCCACGGCCCTGCGCGCCCTCCCTGGCACAGCTGGCCATGGACGCCTGCTCCTTGCTGGACAAGACCCCTCCGCAGAGCCCCACGCGGGCACTGCCCCGGCCCTTGCATCCCACACCTGTGGTGGATTGGGACGCACGCCCACTGCCCCCACCCCCTGCCTATGACGACGTGGCCCAAGATGAGGATGACTTTGAGGTCTGCTCCATCAACAGCACGCTGGTGGGCACAGGGGTCTCCGCTGGGCTCTGCCATGGTGAGACCAATTACGCCTTTGTGCCTGAGCAGGCGCGGCTGCCCCCTCCCCTGGAGGACAACCTGTTCCTCCCCCCCCAGGGGGGGAGCAAGCCACCCAGCTCCACCCAGACCACAGAGGTCTTCCAGGCCCTGCAGCAGGAGTGCATGCGACAGCTGCAGGCCCCAGCCGGGCCACTGGCCCTCTCACCCAGCCCAGTGGGCGATGACAAGCCCCAGGTGCCCCCCCGGGTACCTATCCCCCCTCGGCCCACGCGCCCACGTGCTGAGCTGTCTCCGGCCACCTCAGGCGAGGAGGAGATGGGTCGGTGGCCTGGACCTGCCTCCCCTCCCCGGGTGCCTCCCCGAGAGCCCCTGTCCCCTCAAGGCTCAAGGACCCCCAGCCCCCTGGTGCAACCTGGCAGCTCCCCGCTGCCATCCCGGCTCTCAGGCTCACCTGGGAAGACCATGCCCACCACCCAGAGCTTCGCCTCAGACCCCAAGTATGCCACACCCCAGGTGATCCAGGCCCCCGGCCCGAGGGCTGGGCCCTGCATTCTGCCCATCGTCCGTGATGGCAAGAAGGTCAGCAACACCCACTACTACCTGCTGCCTGAGCGCCCGCCCTACCTGGAGCGCTACCAGCGCTTCCTGCGGGAGGCCCAGAGCCCCGTGGAGCCGGCCCCTCTGCCTGCATCCCTGCTGCTGCCCCCACCCTGCACCCCAGCCCCTGCTGCCCCCACTGCCACCGTCCGACCGATGCCCCAGGCTGCCTCAGACCCCAAGGCCAACGTGTCCAGCAACAACAACAACCCAGGGGCCCGGCCACCGTCCTTGAGGGCCACTGCTCGGCTGCCACAGAGGGCCTGCCCTGGGGATGGGCTGGAGTCTGGGCGGCCTGCAGACAAGATCCAGACGGTGAGCCCCAGGCCTGGCCTCGGGGTGGGGCAGGGGCAGAGCAGCAGCCCAAATGATGCTGACAGTTGGGTGGGTGTGCCCAGCTGCAGGCCATGGTGCACGGGGTGACCACGGAGGAGTGCCAGGCGGCCTTGCAGAGCCACGGCTGGAGCGTGCAGAGGGCTGCCCAGTATCTGAAGGTACCACCACCTCCTGCCTGCTCTCGGGCTCCCAACCCCCTGTCCCTGCCTCTCCACCTCCACTGCCCCCGCCCTGGTGTGGTGCCCCTTGGCCCAGTGTGCCCTTGGCACCACCCTCTGCCCCCAGGTGGAGCAGCTCTTTGGGCTGGGACTTCGGCCAAGGGGGGAGTGCCACAAAGTGCTGGAGATGTTCGACTGGAACCTGGAGCAAGCCGGCTGCCACCTTCTGGGCTCCTGTGGCCCTGCCCACCACAAGTGAGTGAGCCCCACTCTCTGGCCCCCATCCCAGGAGGGGTGTCCCTGGAGCAGACCACACTAGGAAAAAGCCCAGCACCTCACAGGCCATTCTCGGCCAGGCAGACACAGGGCTCTCCAGCCGGGGGCAGGTTAAGAGGACATAGGTCAAGAAGCAGGCAGTTTTAGTTGAAAACAATTTCTCCTAAGCTCATTCACTGAGATTTTTCAGCCACTTGGTTTTCAAATGAGCTAAGGAGTAAAAAAGGAAATTGGAGCCTCTCTGGTTAAAGGGGGCTTGCTTCCCTCACACCCACAGCAGCCCGGGGTGGCTCCAGGGAGCAGCACTTCAGGACCCCATGATTTAAACAAATACTTCTCTTTTTTTCCTATTTCTGTTGAAAGTAACGTTTAAAATTGTAATGCCTTTTAAAGGAATGTCCAACAACAACAAAATATTCATTATGTCCTTCCAGTAAAAAGTTTTATAGCAAAACATATGTCTATATATAGTGTATATAGATATACACTATATAATATATAGTATAGTATAATATATCTCTATAAAATATATAGAGATATAATTAAATATAGATATGTTTTTTGTTTTTTTGCTGTTGGGACAGGGTCTCACTATGTTGTCCAGGCTGCTCTCAAGCTCCTGGCCTCAAGTGATCCTCCTGCCTCAGCCTCCCAAAGTGCTGGGATTACAGGCAGAAGCCACCACGCCCACCCTAGATATGTTTTTAAAAACACAGATATATAAGATAACATGCTAAATATGTATATGAAACTTTTATCAAGTCAAAAATTAGTGAAACCTGGTCAGACGGGTGGAGTTAGCATCATCCCAGGAGGTGCTGGTAGCATGTTGGAGGTTAAGACTTGTCAGAACCAGCCTTTGTTGTCACCAACAGTGTGACGTTGCACACAGTGTTCAGGTTTCTCATCTGTAAAGTGTATAAATAATAGCACCTACCTCACAGAAGCAGTTAAAAAGATTAATGAGTGATATATCTGCCATCTAACACACCAAATGTCTGGCACACAGGACACAGTCCCTCAGTGTTAGATATTTGTTAGATACTGTCTCGTAGTTATTCTTATGAACTTGCATCCAGTTAAACTTGGGCTTTATCGTACCTGTCGTCCTTGGATACTCGTGATACACAATAGTGCTGTTCTCTTCATTCATTCATAGTTTATTAAAGACAGAAGATAAACGAGGATGATAAGTTCCAAAGTTATTGCCTGGGACTACCATTTTCTACCTCCTTCACCCGTCACCCAGAGGCAGTGACTCCTGGCTCTCTGGAGCTCACACTGGTTGTTTCCCTTCCCTTAGGCGCTGAGATACATCTGCAGAGCCAGAGGGCCTGCCCTGAAGGAATCACTTGAGCCTGTCCATCTGACAAGGGTGGGGCGGTGGCGCCCACGTACAGGCCTGGAGGACCTGCTGCCACTTCTGCTCCTGTGGACAGCAAGGCCAAGGCAGCGGGAGGCTGGAGCCCTGCCTTACCTGTCCCTCCTGCACCCAGCGCTGTCCCTGCACACTTTGGTTCAGCTTTGACACCCAGCCGTGCTGAAAGAAGGAGCCCTGTGAAGGCAGGCTCTGCGTGGGACCTGCCTCTGGCTCCAGCCCTTGGCCGGCCTGTGGCTGGAGTGGTACCCTCAGGCCCTGCCCAGGGGGACCCGACTGAGAGGAAACCAGGCTTGGCCTGGGCAGGGAGGATGTGTTGACCACAGAGAAAGGTGGACCAGCACCCAGTGGGCCCTCCTCAGGGCTGGGCCCTTTGCAGGGAGCCCCTGGCAGGCAGTTGGGGTGTCAGACAGAATGTGACTTGTGGCCTCGCCATGGACATATTATGGGACTTGGCTGGTCTTAGAAACTGTGCCTGGAAATAGCCTGAGGTGGCCCAGGAAGCAGGGAAAGGGTGCCAGACCGCTCTCTGGCAGGGACCAGGGCCCAAGGCCCCAGGGCTGGAAGGAGACCAAGGAGGCAGCTGCCCTGGAGGGACATCAGTGCTTCCTCTTTGACCCCAACTCTTCCCCTTGTGCTACTCCATGTTTTTCCACCAGCCTCTGTTGCCAAAGTTGCTGCCCCAGCTATCAGTACCTGCTTCTTCCAGAGAAATAAACTTAGTTTCTATTTTATGTTATTTACTTGTGCCTGCCTGTTTCTTTGCCTGTTGGTCCACATATAGGGCTCCTCAAACTTTTTAAACAGGGGGCCAGTTCACTGTCCCTCAGACCGTTGGAGAGTGCGGCGCACATTCCACACATGCACACTGTGGGCCCTGGACGAGTCAGCTGCTAAGCAGGACAGGCAGCTGTGGCAAAAAACACCTGGCAGGCGGATAAATGTCCTCGTGTGGCCTTAGTTTGAGGACCCCTGGACAAGCTTGAGGCCCCGAGGCCGCCCAGGCCGCTGGTTTGTGTTCAGGACATCAGGCCTTGTAGCACCACCTGTAGGCAGAGGGAGGAAGTGCAGGCCTGGGAGACCCTAAGGAGTCTTCCCATACAGGGCTGGTGGAGGGGCCAGAATCCCTGCCTCACCTAGTCACTGATGCTCACAGCCCCCATCATTGTGCTGTGTGGGTTTCAGTAAGACAAGATATGCTGCAGGAGAGAATAAGAAACTCAGTTACCTGGAGCTAAGCCAGGAATGCCAATAGCAAGGAAGGCTTCAATATGAATATTAATTTTGTTTTTCTGAATATGTTCATATGGTTCAAAGTTCAAAAGGCGCTATAGCCGGGCATGCTGGCGCATGCCTCTAGTCCCAGCTACTCGGGAGGCTGAGGCAGAAGGATCGCTTGAGCCCAGGAGTTTGAGGTTGCTGTGAGCCAGGCTGATGCCACAGCACTCTAGTCCGGGCAACAGAGTGAGACTCTATCTCAAAAAAAAAAAAAAGGCACTACAGGGTGAAGTTCCCTGCCCCAGCTGCCCACCTTCCATCCCCAGAGGCTGCCTGTTCTGTCCATTCTTGTGTAGTCCTTGGCTTTTTGTTTTGTTTAACTTAACCATATTTTGAAGAATTCCATAGCAATACTTGGAAGAGCTTCCCTGTTCTTATTTAGGGTTGCGTGGGTATATGGAGGTACCATAATCTATTTAACCAGGCTCCTTTTGATGAAGGGACATTTTGGTTGTTGCCAGTGTTTCGCAGCTATAACCACTGCTGCAGTGCATCATTTATGTGGGCCATTTTCCACTTGCAAGTCAGCCGGAAGGATGAGTCCTCAACAGCGGGCCTCCTGGGTCAAAGGGCGTGTGCAATAACAGTGGGCGCTGCTGAACGGCCCTCAGTACAAGAGGTAGTTGCAGTTGCCACACCTGCAGTGTGTGTGAGCTTTCTATGTGTTAGGGAGCTTTCTGATCTTTGCCAGACTGGGAAAAAATGGTGTCTCTGTAGTTTTAATTGCATTTCTCTTATGTATGAATAAACTTTTAAAAAATAAGTTGAGCCCATTGTTTTTTTTGTTTTTTTCATGAATTGCCTATTAGCAGCCTTCGCCTTAGATTTCTTTTCCTTTTAATTATTATGGGTAGATAATAGTTGTTTTGATACAGGCATACAATGTGAATCAAATAAGGGTGATTGGGGTATCCATCACCTTGGGCATTTATCATTTCTTTGTGTTAGAAATATTGCAATTCCACTCTTTTAGTTATTTTAAAGTATACCCTAACTTGTTGGTTATAGTCACTTTGTTGCACTATCAAATATCATTCATTCTACCTAATTATATTTTTGTACCCATTAACCATCCCCACTTTATCCCCCCCCCCCAATATTCTTTCCAGCCTTTGGTAACCATCATTCTACTCTCTGTCTCCCTAAGATCAAATGTTTTTAATATTAAGCTCCCACATATGAGTGAGAACAAACGAGGTTTTTGTCTTTCTGTGCTTGGCTTATTTCACTTAACATAATGTTCTCCAGTTCCATCCATGCTGTTGCAAAGGGAAGGATTTCATTCTTTTTTGTGGCTATATACTATTTAATTGTGTAAATGTACCGCAATTTCTTTATGCCTTCATCTATTAATGGACACTTAGGTTGATTCCAAATCTTGGCTATTGTGAATACTGCTGCAATAAACATGGGAGTGCAGGTATCTTTTTGATACACAATGTCCCCTCCTTTGGATATATACCAAGCAGCAGGATTGCTGGGTCATATGGTAGTTCTATTTTTAGTTTTTTGAGGAACTTCCATACTGTTCTTCCATAGTGGTTGCACTGATTTACATTCCTACAACTGTACAAGGGTTCCCCTTTCTCCACATCCTAACCAGCATTTGTTATTGCCTTTTTGATAAAAACCATTTTAACTGAGATGAGATGATACCTCATTGTAGTTTTGATTTGTATTTCTCTGATGACTTAAATGATGTTAAGCATTTTTTCATATATCTGTTGACCATCTGTGCGTCGTCTTTTGAGAAATGTCTGTTCAGATCCTTTGCCCATTTTGTAATCAGATGATTTGATTTTTTCCTATCAAGTTGTTGGAGCTCCTTATATATTCTAGTTATTAGTCCCTTGTCAGATGGGAAGTTTGCAAATATTTTCTCCCATTCTGTGGGTTGTCTCTTCCCTTTGTTGATTGTTTCCTTTGCTGTGAAGAAGCGTTTTAGCTTGATATAATCCCATTTGTCTAATTTTGCTTTGGTTGCCTGTGCTTTGGGGGTATTACTCAAGAAATCATTGCCCATTTATTGAAACCTTAAAATCTGTACCCCCATAATATGCCGAAATAAAAAGAAAAAAAGAAATCATTGCCCAAATGAATGTCCTAAAGTGTTTCCCCAATGTTTTCTTATAGTAGTTTCATAGTTTCAGGTTTTAGATTTAAGTATTTAATCCATTTTGATTTGCTTTTTGTATGGTGAGAGATAAGGGTCTAGTTTCATTTTTCTGCATGTGGATATCCAGTTTTCCCAGCATTATTTATTGAAGAGACTGTCCTTTCCCCATTGTGTGTTCTTGGCGCCTTTGTCAAAGATAAGTTCACTATAGATGTGTGGGTTTATTTCTGGGTTCTCTCTTCTGTTCCATTGGTCTATGTGTCTGTTTTTATGCCAGTACCAAGCTGGTTTGGTTACTACAGCTCTGTAATACAGTTTGAAGTCAGGTAATGTTATTCCCCCAGTTTTGTTCTTTTTGCTAAGGACGGCTTTAATGGCTTTAGCTATTCTGGGTCTCGTGGTTCCATATAAATTTTAGGATTTTTTCTATTTCTGCGAAGAATGTCATTGGTATTTTGATGTGGATTGCATTGAATCTGTAGATCGCTTTGGGTAGTATGGGTATTTTAACAATATTCTTCCAATCCATGAGCATGGAATATCTTTCCATTTTTTTGTGTGTCCTCTTCAGTTTCTTTCATCAATGTTTTATGGTTTTCAGTGTAGAGACCTTTCACTTCTTTATTTTATTTAGTTTATTCCTAGGTATTTAATTTATAGCTATTGTAAATGGAAGTACTTTCTTGGTATCTTTTTCAGATTGTTTGCTGTTGGCATATAGAAATGCTGCTGATTTTTCTATGTTGATTTTGTATTATGCAACTTTACTGAATTTGTTTATCAATTCTAATAGCTTTTTTGTGGAGTCTTTAGGTTTCTCTAGGTGTAAGACCATATCATCTGCAAATAGGATAATTTGACTTCCTTTTCAGTTTTGATACCCTTTCTTTCTCTTGTCTGTCTAACTGCTCTAGCTAGAACTTCCAGTGCTATGTTGAATAACAGTGGTGAAAGTGGGCATCCTTGTCTTGTTCCAGATCTTAGAGGAAAGCCTTTCAGTTTTTTCCCATTCAGTATGATACTAGCTGTGGATTTGTCACATATAACTCTTATCAGGTTGAGGTAAGTTCCTTCTGTACCCAGTTTTTTTTAGAGTTTTTATCATGAATGGATGTTGAATTTTATCAAATGCTTATTCAGCATCAATTGAAATGATCACATGGTTTTTGCCCTTTGTTCAAAGGTTGGTTGATTGATTTGCATATATTGAACCATCCTTGTGTTCCTGGGAAGAATCCCACTTGATCATGATAAATAACCTTTTTAATGTGTTGCCAAATTCAGTTTGCTAGCATTTTGTTGAGAATTTTTTCATCTATGTTCATTTGAGATATTGTTGGCCTTAGATGGTTATTTGATTTCTCACTAGTTTTTAGGAAATTACTAGATCAAGGAAACTAGCCCTTTGAGCTTCACACATTATCATATGAACTTTAGGAAAAGAGGTAAATCATAAGAAAGTAAGCTGATGGCTTGAGTTTATTCAAACATGGGCCATCCAGGATGGGCTTGGGCCACTGTGTGTCCGTACCCCAGGGTGGCCTATGTGGTGGGCCCTAAGGCTCAGAAGCTCTGAGGCCTGGGAGGTCTGTGTATCCTGTTTGCTGAGGCAAGAATTAAATTATTTGACTTATAATTTTAAAAAATATTAAAATACTTAGTCAACTATATCATAAAAGGGAAAAAAGCTCATATTAAGTAAGCATTGAGCATTGCTGTTGGACCTGAATTCCATCCTCAGCTCTGTTTCATCTTTCCAAGCCTGTAAACTGGGACAGTAATTTCTGTTCTATAGAAAGGTGAGGACTGAGGTTATGAAGGTAAAACATTTTGCTTAGGGTATAAGTACCCACTAAACTGTAATCAAAAATTTTATTTCTTCATATTCCTGCCTGTTTCTGTCAATCAACAGCTTACATTATACTGACCATACTCTGTGCATAGAGTTGTGTTGTACTTCTCTCATTTTCTCTAAAATGGTATTTCAGGAAACAGTTTGTTCTATTGCTACACACACAGTCATTCTATTTATAGATCATGAACATTTTTTACTCCATCTAAAAAACAATCATGTTTTTGGTAAATGATGGCCAACTTTCACATACTTTACCAGCATTTAAGAATCCACTACAGGCCGGGCGTGGTGGCTCACACCTATAATCCTAGCACTCTGGGAGGCCGAGGCGGTGGATTGCTCCAAGTCAGGAGTTCGAAACCAGCCTGAGCGAGACCCCGTCTCTACTAAAAATAGAAATTAATTGACCAACTAAAAATATATATGCAAAAAATGTTAGCCAGGCATGGTGGCGCACGCCTGTAGTCCCAGCTACTCAGGAGGCTGAGGCAGGAGGATCGCTTGAGCCCAGGAGTTTGAGGTTGCTCTGAGCTAGGCTGACGCCACCACACTCACTCTAGCCTGGGCGACAAAGTGAGACTCTGTCTCAAAAAAAAAAAGAATCCACTACAGAGCTAACACATTTCAGAAAGATTTTTGCAAGGAGCAGAGGACACTGAAGCAGCTGGAGGTGTCGCAGGGGATCAGAAACCCCAACATACTTTTTTTGTCAGATACACAGTTCTCTAAACCGTAGGGTTTCCTGCTGTTTTTCTCAATTCTAATCAGCCTGCCAGCTTCTGCCAGCATCTTCTGGGTTTACGGGAAAGATCTTCAGGATGTTGAAAAAGCTGACCCGGGTTTGTTTGCCAACGTGGGGAATCAATTCAGTGAGGATTTATTGGTCACTGTCTCGGTCGTGCACTGACAAGAGGACAGAAGATGAATAGACAGCCTGTGCTCCAGGGGAGGGGCTCAGTCTTTTGGGAGCTGTGACGTCATCATAGGGAGATGCTAAGTGCTCTGTAGTCACTACGTACCAGGTGCTGTGGCAGCAGAGGAGGTGGCTCCCCAGGAGGTGGCGCTGTGCTGACTGGAGGGTGAGAATAGGCAGACGCCAGGAAGGGGAGGGGCGAGGAAAGGTAGGCTCGTCCCAAGCACTGAAGTCGGCCAGGCTGGAGCTCATCCTTTTGTTGTTTGGGGAGCGCATTGGAGGAGGCTCCCGCGATGCTGCTGAGTGAGGGAGGCCTGGCTTGTGAGGCCGCTGGTATGAAGCGCTGAGTTCTTTTGACCTTGTAGACACAGGAGACAGCAGAGGAGAATTAAGCAGAGGGATGATGTGGTCAAATGTGTGTAAGATGCATCTGCTTGACAGTGGCTCACTGCCCCACTGCAGCCACGAGAGAAGGAAAGCTCTAGCACAGTTCTCACTGCACACTGGAAAGAAAATGTTCTTATTTTGAAGCAAGTTAATTTTTACAGAAATTGAATTTAGGGAACAGAGAACCCTCCAACTTCTGGAATCCCTGGTGAGAGTAATGACAGTTCTCAAAGGCCTGTCCAGGGCCACCTCTGGTCTGGGGTTAAGTTTTCAATTGCCTGAGGGGAAATGATAAGAATCACACAACTGAGTTATCTTGGTTTTTTTTAATATGCCATTTCAAGGACTGTCTTTATTCTGAGATTTTTGGTATTGAAATGGCTGTTCTTGTGCGGCGCCGGTAGTGGTAGTATTGGATGGTAAATTTGTCCTCCATCCTCTTATGTGGCTAGCAATGCTATGTCACCACGCCCCTCCAGCAATTATTATTATTTTAATGATCCTTGGAATCAATCTCCAGAACCCCTGGACAAGAGCACTTTTGTGTTGAGCAGCACCACCTGTTGGTAAAATGGGACATTGCAGTCTCAGGCTAAATTTCAGATAGTGGGAGGGAGGGATAAGATTGTGTAAAGTGGTTGCCCAATAAATCAATTAAGTCCAAATGCTGCTGGCTCAGGCCCACGCGTGCTTAAAGGGACTCAGCCCAGGAAAGCTTGGAGGGGAAGGAAAAAGATCACCCACCATCTGGAGCCAAAAGGGGATCAGCTAGGACCTGATGCCAGGAAAAGAGATGGGCAGTGGGGTGGGGGAGGCTGGCAGGAGGGTGGGCTCTGGGAGAGGCCACACCTAACCCTAGGCAGGAAGCCAGTGGCTCTGGGCTATCTGGAAGGACACTGAGGGTTGAGAGTATGGTCCAGTCACTCCCAGCCCAAGTCCTGGCATGACACAAGTGCCATTTGGGAAGCACAAGCCTCCACTGTATTTATGATTTTATGATTGTCATACATGCTCTTCGTTGAGTTGGAACATTCAGAAAAGCACAGTGAGAAAATTAAGGTTACCCAGAAAGCCACTTTAAGATATTAATGTATCTTCTTCCAGTTTTTTTCTGGGTACATATATGTTGTATGCAGTATGGTTTTGTAAAAATAAGCCCATCTGACATGCAGTTTTATTTATTTATTTATTTATTTATTTTTTATTTATTTGAGACACAGTCTCACTTTATGCCCAGGCTAGAGTGAGTGCCGTGGCATCAGCCTAGCTCACAGCAACCTCAAACTCCTGGGCTCAAGCAATCCTGCTGCCTCAGCCTCCCAAGTAGCTGGGACTACAGGCATGTGCCACCATGCCCGGCTAATTTTTTCTATATATATATTAGTTGGCCAATTAATTTCTTTCTATTTATAGTAGAGATGGGGTCTCGCTCTTGCTCAGGCTGGTCTCGAACTCCTGAGCTCAAAGGATCCGCCCACCTCGGCCTCCCAGAGAGCTAGGATTACAGGCTTGAGCCACCGCGCCCGGCCTGACATGCAGTTTTATAACCTTTTTAAATTTAAAATACCATAAGCAGTTTTCTATATATTTAAATTCATCTTCTCAAAGAATAAGCACTGCTTAGGTTTCATTCTATGGATAAACTCTAGTTATCTAACACATTTTGTTGGCATTTCTATTTTGTAACATTTTAACAAATATTGCTAACAGACTTTTCAGAAAGATTTGTCTCCTTCATTAAAATAAAACATATGTTTTTAAAGAGAGAACTAATATTCTGAAGGCACATTTAAAACTGTTTATGAATGAAGTGATATGTTGAGAATAGTCTGGATGTTTGGAGGAAATTGGCCCTGAAGCTATGATGGGATTTGAGGCTCGTTGTGCCACTTTACTTCTAAGGATTATGGACCTTTCCACGATGAAAAGTTAAAGAGCGTGCACTCTCTGGGGGGAGAAATCCCCACTGGTCCAGCTGTCTTCTCTGAAGTTGTCCCTTTGGAGCTTTCTCACTTTGTTCCTGTAACCACTCCAGGATGGCCCCCAGGGACACACGGCTTCTCCTAGTAAGGCTCTGGCACAAGGTGGATAGAATCCCCTTCCCTTGCTGGAGACAAGGAGCTTTACAAACCACAAAGCCAAATTCTGCAGGATATGTGGGAAACACCTCCAGTGTGTCATCCCAGCCTTGTTTCATGCCCCAGCCTGTGTGCCCCCTTTTATCCTAAGGCCTCGCTGGGGAAAGGGCAGCATGAGAGCCCGTGAGACATGCAGACCTGGGCCCCATCCTGGACCTTCTGGACTGGAATCTGCATTCTCCCAAGCTTTCCTGGGTTCTCCAACACAGTAAAATATGAAAAGCATTGAACTAAGGAGGCTCTGCTGTAACCCCAAAGAGCTGGCAGGCTGTGGGTGGCCCTGCCTGCCTCCCTACCTCCCTCCCTGGTCCTCTTGGAGGAGGCTCTGTGCTCCTGCCCTATCCTCCTGGCCCATCACTCCCCAACCTCTTTTGAATAAAGAATATATTTTGTAAAACTCTGTTTTTAATTGTAAAATATACACAACATAAAATTTGCCATCGACTAATTTTCAGTATACAGTAGTGTTAAGTACATATACATGATTGTGCAACTACGGTATCACCACCACCCATCTCCAGAACTTTTCATCTTGTAAAACTTTAACTCTGCACCCATTAAAAAAATCACCCTTTCCCTCTCCCCTGAGCCCCGGGAAACCACCATTTTAGTTTTGGGGCTCTGATTTTGACCACTCTAAGTGCTTCATATTAGTGGAATCATAATAGCGTTTGTCCTTATGTAACTGGCTTATGTCACTTGGCATAATGTTCTCAGGGTTCATCCATATCGTGGCGTGTGTCAGAATTTCCTTTTTAAGGCTGAATAATATGCCATTGTATGTATAGACCACATTCTGTTTATCCAATCATCTATGGACACTTGGGTTGCCTCCACCTTTTGGTTACTGTGAGTGATGCTGCTATAAACATCAGCATACAACTATCTCTTTAAGACTCCACTTTCAATTCTTTTGGGTATCCCCGGAATGGGATTGCTGGATCATATGATTAATTGTATTTTTAATTTTTTGAGGAAGTGCCATACTGTTTTCCCGAGTAGCTGTAGCAGTTTACATCCCCACTGATAGTGCACAAAGTTTCCAATTTCTCCACATCCTTGCCAACAGTTGTTTTCTGTTTTTTGATAGTGGCCATGCTAATGGATGTGAGGCGGTATCTCATTGTGGCTTTGATTTGCATTTCCCTAATGATTGGTGATGTTGAACATCTTTTCATGTGCTTGTTGACCATTTGCATATCATTGGAGAAATGTCTGTTCAAGTCCTTATCCACTTTTCAGTCGGATTATTTGCTTGTCGTCAGACCCCCTGGCCTGGGCCGTGTCTCTCACCAGCTGGTTTCACTGGCCTTTGGGAATCCTGGCTTTTTCCTCTCCCCTCTCCCCAGTGGGTGATGTGGGCCAGCTCCCTCACTCCACCAGTGGATTCTGTCCTGGCGTTTCCTTTTCTCAAGGAATTATCAACCTGCCCCTGAAGAACCAGTGAACCAGTGATGTGCATGTGGTTCTTGCCACCCTCCATCTAGCCTGGCTCACACCTGTCGGAGACGGCTGGCAGTCCCTCTGATGGTCTCCGATCTCAGGAAATGCTGCCTTCCCCATGGCCTTGCAGCCCCTCAGTCCAGGCTGCCCAGAGCCCTGTGGTGGTTTCCCAGTGGTCCTGTCTAGCCGTGACCACCCTCTGGAGAGGCTTCTAGGCTCTTATGGGCAGCCAGTGAGCGAGGGAAGCTGTCTACACACAGATCCTTAACTTAACGCCGAGCTGAGAGCTCTGATGGGGCAGAGAGGGGCAAGGAGCCCTGGCGGCACAGTCTAGGAAATGTACAGACCCTGCAATGGGAAATGGTAGCGGGGCCAGGTGCAGGGGGCGGGTGAGAGTCCCTGAGAAAAAGGAAAGGTGGCTGCAGGATGATTTCGTCTCTGCCAACCTAAATAACAAGCAGAGAGAGGTTCTTTAAAAAAAAAAAAAAGATCTTTATTTGGGTATAGGACCCTGCAATGGGAATACAGATGCCACAGTGAACTATTAATATGTGCATACTTAGGACATAAAGGAAGACAGAGGTTTTTAAAGGAAACATGCAGGGGGATTACATAATTGTTTTGAGGTAATCCTTGGTTACAGGGATCAATAACAAGGGTGATGCCAGTCTGAGACTGGACCAGCAGTTGCTGGGCAGATATGTCCCTGCAGACGTATTTCTTTGAGGTTGCCATGGTCTTTGTGTAAGTTGAAGTTTTTGCAGAGTCTTTTGTGATAGGTTTTGTTATCAGGCATACAAGCATGAGAACCCTCTCTTCATGGCCTTCCCTGGCTGTATTTGTCAGTATTTTTGTTTGTTTGTTTTTTAACACGAGTAACTCCATTTTGATTCTGACATCTTTCACATCTCCACCATCAGGACTCTAAGTTCTAGAGAGCAGACCTCCGTATGTGCTACTAGAGTGTGTTGGCCAGATTTCCCATTGGCCTTCCAGGTCAGCATTTTGATTTCATTCCCCTCCCTCTCTTCCTTGGCGTGGCTACTGTTAGGTACTTAGAATACATTAATTGTATTAATGTAAGACATACTGTCTGTGAGGACCCTAGTCCCTTCCCCTGCCAGTACCAGAGAGCTCACCTGGGGCAGGAAGCGCACCTGTGCCTGGAGGAGGCCCCTGGAAGGGCTCAGCCTGGAGGGAACCCCCACCCCATCTCCTCTTGGGGCCTGCCGGCTACCTGCCTCTCTCACCTGCCTGCTTCCACTCAGAGCCCAGGGCTGATCATGGCCATGGGAGTAAAGGAGAGCTGTGCAGAGAGGGACAGGAGAGCTGCAGGAAAGTGGTGTCAAACCTACCCTGGATTTTAGGTAGAAATGCTATAGGCTTGAACCTCTTACACAGACCCAGGCCGCATATGTTTTGGAAAGTGGTTTGGCTGCCAGAAGTCCTCGGCTATGAACACTCTATCTTGTCTGATAATTATGCTGTTTAACCACAGCCTAGTCCACAGGTGGGAAAGCTAACAGTTTCTTCTATCTAATGTACTTTAACTTGGTCTCAGGTACATAGTTTCTATTTGGAATAATTCTCATTGCTAACTCCTTTATTTCTCTACTAGAAGTTTTATTTATTTATTTTTATTTTTAGGCTTAAACAATTTTGCTTCCCTCACTAGAAGTTATTTATTTATTTATTAACTTACTTATTCTTAGAGACAGGGTCTTGCTCTGTCTACCAGGCTGGAGTGCAGTGGTGTGATCATAGCTCACTATCACCTTGAACTCCTGGGCTCAAGTGATCCTCTCACTTCAGCCTCCCAAGTAGCTGGGACTATTGGCATGAGCCACTGCGCCTGGCTAATTTTTTTTTTTTTTTATTTTCATAGAGACTGGGTCTCACTATGTTGCTCAGGCTAGCCTCAAACTCCTGGCCTCAAGTGATCCTCCCACCTTGGCCTCCGAAAGTTCTGGGAATACAGGGTGAGCCACTGCACCTGGCCCCATAATTAATCTTTTAAAAGCCTTATTGTACTTAATTCTACTTAAATATAGAAAGTTCAGGAAAACAGGTATTTCTGCCATTGGTTATATGACCTTAGGCAAGTCCTGGTTTTTCCTCAGCCTCAGTCTCACAGACCATAAAGGAGGGGGTTGGGCCAGCCCTGCCAGCTCTGATGTTCTGTGTTCTGTCCCAGGGAGGAGAAAGCTGATGGGGAGGCTGATGCTTTAGCTTTTCCCACAGCTGCCGTCTGCCCGCCTCTCTTTGTCTATCTCATCTTTGCTGTCTAAAGGCCCTGGCTTGGGGCCCAGCTCTGCTACTTGTGTGCAGCCTCATTCTGGTTATTTTAATCTCTTAGGGGCATCTGTTTCCTCATCTTGAAATAGGGTTGTGAAATTATGAGGAAGTTGATGTGTTAGAGCTTCCAGCTGTAAGTTCTTATTTCCTGTTAACTTGTGCTTTCCCTACAGCCCAAGTTTGAGGTGAGCCCTCAGTTTGCCAGACCTCTTCTTGTGCCTCTTTCTGGGCATTATGAAGAGAGTAAGAAAAATCCAGCAGTCCCTGCCCATCAGGAGCTTACAGCTGGATGGAGACTCTGGGAGCGGGGCTGGAGTGTCTGGGCCAGGCAGGACTGGGCAGATTTGGACACACGTGGCCCTTAGTGGCAGCAGCACCGAGGGTCCTGGGACCAAAGCCAGGTTTTGGTTTGATGTTTACCTTATTGCCCTCTACCCTCATCTTCCAAACCTGAGGGGGCCTCAGGGCTGCCTGTGGAGCTCCATGATCTGTGGCATATTCGGATCTTGTCCCCATCCAGTGAACTTTTTATTTTGGTTATTGTGTTTTCAGTTCTAAAAAATTCATTTCTCTTTTTTTTTCTCTTCTCTTTTCTTTTCTTTCTTTTCTGAGACAAAGTCTCACTCTGTCACCCCAGGTAGAGTATAGTGGCATCAGCCTAGCTCACAGCAACCTCAAACTCCTGGGCTCAAGAGATCCTCCTGCCTCGGCCTCCTGAGTAGCTGGGACTACAAGTGCACACCACAAAGCCTGGCTAATTTTTCTATTTTTGGTAGAGATAAGGTCTCGCTCTTGCTCGGGATGGTCTTAAACTCCTGACCTCAAGCAACCCTCCTGCCTTGGCCTTCCACAGTGCTAGGATTACAGATGTGAGCCACTGTACCTGGCCCATTTATTTCTTTTTAATGGTTCATTTCTCTACAGAGATTATCTATCTTTCTACTTCGAGAGTGTTTTTTTTTTTTGAGACAGAGTCTCACTTTATTGCCCAGGCTAGAGTGAGTGCCGTGGCGTCAGCCTAGCTCACAGCAACCTCAAACTCCTGGGCTCAAGCAATCCTGCTGCCTCAGCCTCCCAAGTAGCTGGGACTACAGGCATGTGCCACCATGCCCGGCTAATTTTTTCTATATATATTAGTTGGCCAATTAATTTCTTTCTATTTATAGTAGAGATGGGGTCTCGCTCTTGCTCAGGCTGGTCTCGAACTCCTGAGCTCAAAGGATCTGCCCACCTCGGCCTCCCAGAGAGCTAGGATTACAGGTGTGAGCCACTGCGCCTGGCCCTTCAAGAGTGTTTATCCTTATATCTTGGAGCATGGTTATAACAGCTGCTTAATGTCTCTGATAATTCCAATGCCTCCCTCATCTTGGGATTGGCATTTGTTGATTTGTCTTTTTCCTTGTGAGATGTTAGATTTCTCTGGTTCTTTGTATATTGAGTAGTTTTGGATTGTATCCTAGACCTTGGGAATATAATGTTTTGAGAATCTGAGTTTGTTTAAAGCCTAGGGAGAATGTTATTTTTCCTTGTTGATTGGTTGGTTTTAGGAGTTGATTGACCTAGTTGGGTTTGGGCCACAAGTTCCTATCTGCCTTCTGTGAGCTGTGGTTCCACTATCAGTTCAGTTTTCAACTCCTTTGTAGTACATTTGGATCTGTTTCATGGGTGTACCTCCCAGTGGCCAGTCTGGGACCTAGGTGGCTGTCTATCTCATAGTTCAGTTCTCAAAGCCTTTGGTGTGCAGTTTAGAGATGAGCCCAGGAGTTCATATCCAACTTTATGGGGTTGGTATCTGTGCCATTTCCTTCTCTTCACAGTCTGTTTGGCACTTTCTGGCTCCCAGGTCATCCCATCCCCTCCTCTTCCTGGTTCTCTCTAATGTGAAAGCCAGGGCTTTAGTTTTTCTGCTCAACCACTCACTTTCTGCAACTGGAACTGCCTCTTGGGCCAAACGAAGAGAAGATGGAGAGAGAAAACAAGCCAGTGGGATTTCCCCCATACTTTTGGGCCCACTAATCCTCTGCCCAGAGAGGAGAGTTCTAGGTGCCTGTCCAGCTGTTTGATGGGTTTGCTGTGAACTAGATCCCCATTGACTGATGCCAGCCATGGGATGCATTGTGGGTCATCCAGAGAGCAGATGCCAGCCTGAAACCGAAAACTGTGACCATAGTCTGTAATCCCTTGCCACCTCCACAAGGGCAGGGGCCTTTGTTGCTTTGTTCATTGATCTATCTCCAAATGCCTGAAACACTGCCTGGCACAGGGTAGGCACTCAGTAAATATTTGTGGAGTTTTGTGGACTATTACTTCTCTTAATAGACTCTTCCACCATTTATTGTGTACAGAGGTTCTAAACCTATTATCAAACCCAGTGTTCCCTCTCTATGACAAATATTTTGAAACATCTTTGCCACACTTAAATACAATTTCATAGATAATATAACTGTCCACACACACTATTTGAAAATACCAAACTGGATGTAGTGGTACTGGGGGTGCCACCCACACCCCTTTTCCAGGACTGAGACCCTCTTTGCTCTAGCTACAGGAGTGCTGGCTGCTCACAGCTCACTGCCAAGGCCAAAGAGAGCCAGGTTCATGCCCCCAGGGCGAGGTGGCCCACATCCAGCGACTGGTTGATGACCCCCTCCTGCTTCGATTTGGGACATCTCTGAAGGGCCACGCCAGGGTCTGAGTCCCCAAGACACCAGCCAAGGCCTCTGCCTCAACTGTATCCCAGCTCAGCCTCTTTCTCTGCCCACTTCTGCATTTTCTGCCCCTTCTGGGTGTTTCTGAGAGTGCATCGCAATTAACCACCTGCACACAAATCTCCCTCTCGGGGTCTGTTTCCTAAGACGGTGCCCTAGCTGTCACGCGGAGGAGAAATAAAAGAAGTGCAGTTTATAACACAAATGTTCTCTGTGTGCCGCTGCTCAGGCATGACTGCCCAGGCCCTCGCAGCATCGGCATCCCAGGTCCCTCTGACGACCCCTGTGCTGTGACAGGGTCCGCAGGGGATGCACATGCATGTTAAAGTGTGAGGAGCACTTTGTTAAGAGTCGTTACAAGGGTCAGACACTTGTACCTAAGTGACTGCTCTTATACATGTGGGCTGACACACAGGTGTTGCTTGGCCACAACAAAACACATTATGAAACTCCCTCAATTTACACAGTCGTTGCATTCTTGGAAAATTCAGTTTGTCTTAAAATTGTGCAAAAAAGTATTTTGTCATGTAGGATACAGAAATCAACTCATTGTGCATTACTGCCCTGTGCATGACAGGAAGTTCTTGGGCCCTGCCCTTTAGACCAGTAGCCTTAGGCATGGTGACAACTGAAAACAACCCCAGAACTTCCTAAACTGTCCCCTAGGGGTCATTACTTTCCTTGTTGAGAACTACTGGGTCTCCCAGAGAAAAGCCTGTGCTTGGAACTTTCTATGGTATTTATCTAATCCTCCCGATAAGCTCAAGAAGTAAGTGTTATTATTCCTTCTCTCTAGCTAAGAAAATCAAATTTAGAGAAGTTAAGTAATTTGTCCGGGGTCACACAGCTAGTAAGTGGGAGCAAGCAAGATTTGGACCCAGGTCTGCCTGTCACCAAAGCCCATGTTTTCCCCTGTAGGTTGCTTTGCAGGTGTTTGTAGTTTATCAAGAGTTGCAGGGTCACTAGGCCATGGCCAGGTTTGTTTATAACAGAAAAGAATAAGTTGTAGTTAGGACCCACGCTCCTGTGTGGACACAGGCGAACTATAGGAACTTGAGGCTGACAGCAGCCACTGGGGAACCCCCACCTTAACTGCCCCATGCCCTCAGAGCCTGGCTGGCACATGGAGCCACAGCCCCAGGCCCCCTTCCTCAAGCGGCACCCCGAGTGACTGTCCACCACATACAACACCCACAGATGCACTGAGAGCCAGGCAGGCCCACAGCAGGGAGGTGCCAACGACCTTCCCTGGGGGCCCCAGGGGGAACAGCCGCGCTCCAGCCCCAGCTCCGCATGAACATCCACACCGCACATCCTTTTTTGGAATGAAGGCAAATAAAGCGCCCTTTAACACCCTGGACACAGACTCGCCTGTTCTCAGCTGGGTCTGTGTCCTCACACGGGTGAGCCCCTGGGGCACAGGGGCGCTGCTACCTCCGGTGTCCTGCCACCAGTGGTCCAGTGAGCATCGCTGACGTGAAACAGGCCGGCTCGAAAACGGACCCACGCAAGCACCCCCTGCTCGCCGAGGGCGCCACGGTGGCAGCTGTTTGCCTTTGTGCTCCTGTGTCTCAGAGCGACCCTAGGGAATAGCTGTTATGAACCCCATTTGACACAGGGGAAAACTGACGTCGAGGGAGACACGGTAATGTCCTAAATTCGACTTAGAGGCAGAGACTGGACCTTAGCCTGTCTGACTCCTAATGCTTGCCTTTGCCTCAGTAGTTCTCAACCCTCGGGCCCGTCAGATTCACCCGGGGAGGTTAAAAAATTCTGACGCCTGGACCTCACTCCTAGAGAGTCTGACTGGATTGGTCTGGGACGGTCAGACACGATTTTTAAAAAGCTCTCCTCGTAGTTCCAATGAGCATGCAGGATTAAGAAGCACAGCGCTTCGCTTTGAATGAACTTGACCTTGAGCGAGGCTTTGCAGGACGGCTGGTCGCGTGGCAGGTGGACGCAGGCGCAGGCGCTCTCCGTGTGCGCGGCGCCCCCTGCTGGCGGCATCGTGCTGCGCATCCTCGGCGCCTGGGGTCTAGCTGGGGCTGAGGGTGGGTGAGGACGCGCACCGCCCAGCAGGGGTCCCGACCTCCAAGAAGCAGTCACCAAGATGGGGACCAGACGCCCAAGGACTTTATAATGTTAGGGGAAGTAACCGTGTGAGAGAAAATAAGGAGAGCGGCCTGGGAGCTGGGAGAGCCTTCGGGCTGCCAGGCAAGTCTGAACCTGAGTGAAGGAATGGGGGAGGGAGGGTGACAGGCACACCCTTGCCTGGGGCCGCCCTGGGGAGGAGGCAGGGCCTCTGCAGAGGAGGAGATGGGTTTCAAAGGGCTGCAGCTGGGCTTTGTAGTAATTTGAGGTTCCTTCCCACGGCCACCTGCAGCCTGTAGGCTTATTTAAGGCAGGACTGGGTGTGTGATTGTGAGCAAGTTTCTCAACCTTCCCGGGCCTCCATTCTTTCATCTGTATCATAGAGGCGGCAAGAACATTTTGCCTCCAAGAACCTTCACAATGATAAGTGCTTACTTAGCCTGTGGCAGAGAGTCAACAAGGCTTAGCTATTGTTATTAGAACCCTTGAGCTATGCCCACGTCATTTGGAAGGGTGTAAAGACACAGTCTGTTCCAGAAGGAAGTCTTCCTTATAGAGCAATCAAATACTCATGGGCACCATGTTTAGTGCTACCCACTGGTCCATACCAGTCCTCCCCCTCCCCCCATGGTCGGGACACTAGGGATTCTTTCTGCTCTGACTCCTACATTTCCCTCCCTGCCCACAGCCGGTGACAGCTCTAAGGACTTCCATCTACTCAGGATTGTGGCTTTGTCAGATTTTCCTCTTCCTGGAGCTGGTGAGGAGACTTTAGGAGTTGTGAAGGAGGCAGAAGGGATGAAGGAAAATGCCCTTCCACATCCAGTCTCAGACAGGAACAGCCACAAACCCAGCTCACCTTTCTTCTTTCGTCGTCATTGATGGCCTCACCACCGCCTGGAGAGGTGCGGTTGCCTGCGTGGGGGCCAGGGCGAGGTGGGGGGCTGCTCAGGAATCGGTGCCTGCAGAGGAGGGTCAGGTGGTGGGGGGTGCAGGTGAACCGGAGCTGAGGGGTCTAGGGGGTGATCAGGGAGGAGGGCCCTAAGTGGTCCCAGGGAGCAGGACTCAGGGCCCCAACGGGGCGCCGAACAGGAAGTGTGTTGGTTCGTGACAGACCAGGAGGGAAGGAAGCGCCTGTACAGTGCTTGTCACCCCAGGCAGCCAGGACATCTCTCAATGGGTGTCCTGAGGGCAGGTCAGGCAAGTCACCTCAGGAGCCCCACACCTGGTACCAGCCCCAACCAGACCTGTGGCTGGTCGGTGCCTTCCTTCTCCCCAGGGCAGGCTTGGCCTTGGTCATTCCAGAGTGGCCCAGAAGCTACGAGACCCCAGGTTGAGTCCTTGGTCTGTAACCCAGGTTCCTCCCTGTCCTCCTGGTGACCCCATCATCTCTGCCATCCTGTGCTCACTGAGCCGAGTGATTAATGCACAGAAACCTCCCCAGGAAGAGCAGAGACCAGGCCAAACTCTGAAATGGAAACCAAATCCAAAGGGGTGTAGCTGATAACCTATGCAGCCACTTGTCACTGCCCACAGGTGCCAGGAGAGAGGTGTGAGGCCCAGGGAGAGCAAGGAAGGAGGCCGGGGTAAGAAGAAGGGCAGGCAGAGGGAGCGGGCATGGGCAGGATGGGGAAAGATTGCTCACTCAACTGGAAGCTCCATGAGGGCATGAACCAGGTTCGTCTCTCATACCCAGGGCCTGGCATGTAACTGGAACACAGTAACCGCTCAAAGAACATTTGTTGACTGGCTGATTGATAGACTGATTTTTGAATGCACAGATGGTGGAGATGGGGCTGGGATGAAAGGAGCTAGCTTGTTTCCTACAAGAGACACAGCCTCTGGACAGAAGCAGCAGGAACCTTTTTGTATCCCAGAATGGTGGCCCTTTTGAGAAGTCACAGCAGGGCCAAGGGAAGGAGCTAGAGTGTGCACTTCAGGGAGGGGCCTCCAGCAAATCCTGCACCCAGGGTCAATCACCAGTGACCCACGGGGCATACAAGGAGGAAAGATGCCTGAGCAGTGGAGGCTGCCTCTCTCGGGATGAGCTGTGCACTGGTTTCCTGCGATGTGCTGTTCAAAGAGGACATCTGCATGGTCCGGTATGGTAGCCACCAGCCACATGTGGCAACTGACACTTGAAATGTGGCTAGACCCAACCGAGATGTCCATTAAGTATAAAATACGCCTGCACTTCAACAACTTGCTAGGAGGAAAAAAAGTAAAATATCCCATTCATAATTTTTCATATTAATAGATTGACATAATATTTTAAATATATTGGGTTAAATAAACTATTATTAAAGTTGTTTTCCCTTGTTTGTTTTTATTTTAATGTGGCTATTAAAATTACAGGTGAGTAGCTAGACTTGGTGGCACATGCTTGTAGTCCTAGATACTGGGGAGGGGGAGGCTGAGGAAGGAGGATCGCTTGAGTCCAGGAGTTTGAGGTTGCTGGGAAGTCTGATTGTGCCACTGCACTCTAGCCTGGGTGACAGAGTTTTATCTATCTTTTATCTCTAAGAAAGATAAAATAAAATTACATGTTTGGCTTGCATTCTATTTCTGCTGGACAGCACTGCCCTAAACACTACTATACACTTGCTTTTTTTTCACATAATATATTGTGGAAGTTGTTCTAGATCAACACACATGGAGCTGTCTCATTCTTTTCAAGGCCCACGTCGTACATACTTGCATAAAGATGCTACATGAGGTTCTGACACGGTGCGTTTGCAGAGATTACAGAATCCTACATTCAGTGCTGGAAGCTGCGAGTCTTCCATCTCAGAGTTTAAGAGAATTCTAAGTGGGACCTTCCAGGTGGCAGGTAGTGGGCAGGCTCAGGGTCCAAGGTATGGGCTGGCAAGCTGCCCACAGAGAGTGACCCAGTTGCCATTGAGGGGACCTGTTATGTGCTGGAGGAAAGAACTGAGACCCAGATATTGGGGAAAGTCCCCACTTGGGAGGGGAAAGAAGAACAAGAGGAAACAGGAAATAGACAAAGAAGTGGTCTGACAGTGATTGAAGGACCAGGGTGGCTCAGGGTGACAGAGGTCAGTGGTGACAAAAATTTCCAAAAGGAGGAAGTCAAGGACAGGCACACATCCCAGTGAACAGAGGCCTCTAACTTCCCCAAAGGTCTTCGGATCTGTGACTTTAAAAAAAAAAATCATTATGTGCTTTTTAAAAACATAAGCTATTTTCACGTTAAACATACATTAATCATTTAGCATATGGTGATGGAGAAATAAGACAGTTGAGAGTCCTGCTCTCAGAAACCCTATATTTTAGTGTGGGGAAATAGATAATAAAGAAGAAAATAAACTGGTAAGATTCCAGGTCATCCTAAGTGCCAAAAAGGAAATGTGATAGAGTGACTGGGGTGGGTGGCGGCGTGGCATTATCAGCGAAGGCCTTGCTGTGCAGGTGACGTTGTGACATCTGAGCAAGGAGAGGGCAACCAAGTGCCCCTTGAGACAGGTAAATACGAGAATGCAACCTGGCGCTCTGACTGCCCCAGAGGCTTGGGTGGGCTCCGTTCCAGTGTGGAAGAGACCATGAAGGACTTCAGACAGAAGGTGGCCCTGGGGAGTGTCTTGATTGATGGCTCAGATTTGCCAGGGTGGCAGGGTGAGGCTGAGAGCCAATAGGGCACGTTACTGGACAGGTTCCTAAGCCATGGTGAGAAATTGGGACTGAGGGCAATGGCAGACACTGAAGAGTTTTAAGCAAGACAGAGACATGATTAGCTGTGAAAATGGGGAAGACCACCCTCATCACTGTGTCGAAAATGAAGAAAAGGGACAGGGCTGGTGGTTTAGGGGTTGGGACAGCCATCGGGTGACAGAGAGAGGAGGATGTCCTGAACTGGGTAGGGTCCATGGTGGCAGAGGATAGAGGCAGGGACAGGCAGGGGAAATCTAGAGGGGGTGGAACTGACAAGATGTTTATGTTGACTGAGTGGATTTTGAGGATTGAGAGAAAAAGACCAAGGCCAGATGTGGCCACAGTTTGCCAGCCCTCCTTATAGAGGATCGTTTTAGCCAAACATTTATAAGGTTATCAATTTCTCCAAGAGTATCTTGGTTTTTAAGTCACCATTTGCCAAAGCAAACTACTCATATATATATTTTTTTGTTTTTTGGAGACAGAGTCTCACTCTGTTGCCTGGGCTCGAGTGCCGTGTCATCAGCCTAGCTCACAGCAACCGCAAACTCTTGGGCTCAAACCATCCTCCTGCCTCAGCCTCCCGAGTAACTGGGACTACAGGCATGCACCACCATGCCCGGCTAAATTTTTCTATATATTTTTAGTTGGCCAGCTAATTTCTTCCTATTTTTAGTAGAGATGGGGGTCTCACTCTTGCTCAGGCTGGTCTCGAACTCCTGAGCTCAAAGGATCCATCACCTCGGCCTCCTGGAGTGCTTGGATTACAGGCATATGAAATTTTTTTCCCCAAGGAATATTGGTCAGCCCCATGAATATGGAAGTGTTTGTAACCACACTATGAAGTGAAGTACACAACCCTAGAGACATGTCCACTAAAGGTAGAGATATTATTTCTTGGGGTTCCATATACAATTTCACTTAATAACAGTTTCAAAATTGTCAAAATCCTCATTTAATTTCCACGAATTTTTTTCTGGATACTACTGTCTTGTATTAATCTATTTACCAATTCTTGGGCTGGGGCTTATACTTTAAATTTCTATAGTCTTATATTTTGATGTCTGGTCAGACAAATGCCTCTGTATTTATTGCTTTTTAATTTATTTATTATTAATCTTGGCATTTATGGTTATTTTCCCATATGAACCTGATAAACTTTCAAGTTCCAAAAAAAGAGAACATTGGCATTTTTATTCTAATTGCAGAAATTAATAGAGGGATGACCCAGAGTCTCTCTCCTTACTGCTCTCTGGTTGGGAACCCAACAAGGCAAGAATCCAGGGTTAGGCCCTGAAACTCTTCTTAGAACTTTATTTAGCATCCAACCGAATAGCTGCTAGTGATTAACAATTCACCCGGGGCTGGCCTGGGACCACCTGGAGGCCCAGATTACTCCCACTTAAGAGGGAGACTCCTGATGTCTGCGTAACTTCTCCCTCTGCCAGAGAGCCCTTGCTCTTCTTGGCCTGACTACTTTTCACAGTCTTTAAAGACTGAGCTGAGGCATTGCGTCACCTCCTGCATGAAGGTTTCCTTGGTACTTGCCTCCTTGCCAGGCTGGCTCTGGCTGGGGACATCAGCAGGACAGAGACAGGCCCAGGCCGAGGCAGAGCGGAGGCTTAGGGAACATTTGTTGACTGAAGAGAAACTCGCTCGCTTGTGACCTTCTTGGCCTCTGGTGTTCCTTCTCCCCGGGCCCAAGTCCTTTCTGCCACACATGCTATCTTTTAAAGGATAGTTTCTTGATTAGTTTATGTAACATGGGGATGGAGGAGGCACTTAGGTGCAGTGACCCCCAAAGTGAATGACAACCCCCTCTGCCTACAGGCCATGCCTCCCACAGCTGCCCCCAGCTGGAGCCTGAGCACAGTGAGGATACCATGCAGGCTCCTTTCAGCAAAACCTGGGACTCCTCCAGTGGGTGACTGCGGCTCGAGGACGTGCTGTGGGCCGGACGGAAGCTTTCTTAGAGCTGAGTGACAGTCTAGGCTCTTCCTAGCCAGTCCTCCTCCTATCCCCTTCCCGCAATGAGGGCAGACCTGCATCAAGGGCTGAAGTTTCTTCCTACCCTCTCTGGTGCCCTTTCTGTGGCAGCCAGTCTCTCAGATGGCCCCCAGTGGCCCCCACCTCCCACACTGGATCAGGGCTGATCTGTGTGACCAGTAGAATATGGCACCAGTGACAGCATGGCACATCTGGGATTAGGTTACAAAAGACACTGCAGCTTCTGACTTGAGCCATGCCTCCCCCTCCGGGGAAGCAGCTGCCACGGTTCTGGGCAGCTCTAGCTCACACAGCCAGGAACTGAGGCCTGCGGCCAGCAGCCACACGAGAGAGCTTGCTTGGAAGCTGACTCTAGTCCCCCTGATGGCTTGACCGCAGCCTCTTAAGACCCTGAGCCAGAACCAGCTAACCTGGCCTCTACAGATTCCTGACCCTCAAAGACTGCATGAAATAAAAAAAGTTTGTTTCGTTAAGCCATTTGGTTTCGGAGTCACTTGTTAGGCAGCAGCAGATAACTAACACACTCTGCTTCTCCCTTCAGGTGCTTCCTCCAATAAATCTTTGGCACGGCCAATCTGGTCCTGCCATCAGCTTTTCAGAAGACGGAAATAACACAGGTGTAAACAGTGATAAAACAGCCAGTCCTTATCGAACACAGAGCTGTGGGAGACACGTGTAATCGCCTGCCATTTTAGCTACTCCTCAGAGCAATCCTATGAGATACTGTTACTGTCTACGTTTTATAGATGAGAAAACCGAGACACGCAGATGTTAACGCTTTTGAATGTGGAGAGAGAAGTTAGAATAGCAAAAAGAGCTGTGGCTGCTGCAGGCGTTCTAGCCCTGGCTCTGCCGGGTGACTTTGGATAAGCTGTTTCACCCCTCCGGACCTCCTATTCTTCCACAATGAGCACAATCAGGTCCCTTTTAAGTGATAACCAGGATAACAATAAGGTAATAATCACCAAGATTCTGAGAGTTAGACTAGTAAAACCAACATGTAATAGATGAGATCCCACACACAGGCCCGTCTGTGCATGTGTGAACACAAAACCTGTATGACACAAATGTCAACTGGAGTCATTCTTTGCTTGGGGTCTAGAGATAAGAAGGGATTAAGCCCATCCTGCCTCCCTCGTCGAGTGCAATGCTCTCCCGAGACACTGAAAACCTTGGGGAGTGACGCTCTCAGACCGCTGCCAGCTCCAATTTCCCGCCTCGTGGCTTCTTGGGCTCCACGTTGCACAAGGCAGTTCTGCCGGCTTCTCTGCCTCTATGTCAACCCACATGTGAGACACAGCCGTTCTCTCCTTGACCACTGCCCCTAGGCCCCAACTCCATGGGCAGTGACAGGGCGGCAGGCGGTCTTTCTATTGTCACCAGGCCACCGCTTCTTGCTACTGTGCAGGATTGCCAGATAAAATACAGGGCATTTAGCCAAATTTGAATTTCACATAGAAAACAAATGATCTTCAGTGTAAGTATGTCCCAAATTTTGTACTGGAAATATTATACTAAAAAAATCATTCATAGTTTGTGTGAAATTAAAATTTAACTGGATGTTCTATATTGTTGTTCGTTAGGTCTGGCTTCCTCTGCCTTTCCAAGGTTTCTCCTCACCCCTCCCTCCCAGGTCACCCCTAACACTGCAGATTTTGGTCACTGTATAAACTGGAGCCATTCTGATCTCCCTGGACCTAACCCTAAAACTCAACCCAGGTCCACACCTGCATGTCTAAATCCCCTGGGGACATCTGCTCTTTTATTAGCTCACGGCATCCACAGTTTATGTTTTCTTCCTTAATTCCTTTAACCTGCTCTGAACAGCATTCTTTCTCCCTGTTGCTGGTATGGAAATCATGTTAAGCATAGAAAGGCATCTGGAGCTGACAGGAGGGTGTAGCAGTCTTGTCAATGCCTAGACAATGCCAACAACACGGATGAAGAAAGAATTTGTCCTTGGAGGCCGGCCAACAGGAAAACAAGAACGGGGGGCCCAGGAGGTGCACCAGGCCAGCAGCCTGGACACAGGGACCCAGGTTCCCTACTCCTCAGAGAGGCCTGGGAAACCAGCCGTGGCAATTACCCAGCCTTATCCATTTGATAGTATTAGGGAGAGTGGGGAAAACAGTTTTGTGGCCACCAAATACATTTGGAAAATTGCTTGTAAAACAGTGCTCATTTCAAAGCCTTGATTGGCCAATGCATATGGTGAATTTCCAGGAGGGGGAAGGAGGCAGCCTTCTGAAAACTTAATTGCCACAGAGTTCTTTTTTTGGAAGGCAGCTCATGCAAGAGTGTTCTGCTTTGGGAAAGGCAGCCCTTCACCCTCCTGTGCCCTAATTCTGTTTCTAGGCTCATCAGGCTACCAAATTCAGATACCCAGAAGTTGTGAAGGGGATGCCCTGTCACCAAACACCAGCATGCTAATCCTTGCAAAGGGACAGCCTCCACTGAAGATGAATAGACCCACACCGGGCAGAATAAATCAACAGGCAGATGCAAGCATTCGGCCAGGCTGGGAGTCCTGTTTTCTATTTTCAGTTAATGAGCTGGCATTTGGGCTTATACACCAGTTGTCCTCCCATGGATCTGGTAGCAGGCATCATTTCCGAGAGGCCGGCTGTGACTGAGGTACTGACAAGACCTCACTTCTGGCCTGCTGGGCTGTGAGGACAGGCCTGGCCTGAGTCACCAGCAGGCCCCTCATCACTGCCTGGGGAGCATCTTCCAACTCTAGAATTATGGAGACTTAGGTAACGTGGATCTTTCCTAAGTGTTCATTTGCTGAGGGCCAAAGCCGTGGGCCACCATGCATGGCTCAGCTGTCTCAGCAGTGGGCAGAAGGCCAGAGGCGCAAGACGGAGGAGAGAAGCACAGGAAAAGGGAAGTATGACAAAGAAGAGGAGAGATGTGTCAGGGAGGCAGGAGAGCAGACAGGGACAGGGGACAGGCACTGATGACCTCAGGAGAAGCAGCCAGGGGCAGATGCCTGTTCTCGCCAGGGCGCCTAGGAATGGCTGCAGCCCTGGAGGAGGCATCCTTGGGTCGGCCCCGCTCTCAGCTCTCACTCCTGGGGAGGAAGGGCTGGTGCCAGTGAGGGCCTTGCTGGGGTTCTGGGTGGTGGCAAGAAAGCTCCAGACACTGCGACTTAAAGCCTCCTGTGCCCCAATCTTCCCTTTGCACGTCCCTTTCGTCAGCCACTGCCCTGGTCCTGCTCCTTTGGCTAATCCTGGTTGTGCGAGCAGAGGGGGCTCCTTTGGGCTATAGATATGGGGAGGCCAAATAAATTTCCAAATTTATTTGACTGGGGAGGCCAGACCCTCCCCTAGTGGCCCCCGCCCCTCCGCTGCCAGGACACCAGGGCGGCCCATTCCACTTCCTCGGCCTGGCCAGCGCCTGAGCTCGCCCCACCTGCTGTCTAGCCACCTCCACACCCCAGCAGACAGGACAAGCCTGTCACTCCCCACCCCTGTCCCCCCACAGCACCAGGGCACGTTCCCCGCCCGGTTCTCAGAGCAGCCCGGATTGAAACTGTATTTGAAACAGCCCCTTACTTCCTTGTTCCTCTTGGCACCCGATCACCGCAGTCCTGGCCCCAAACTTTGGTTGTGCCAGCGTCCTCCGGAATCACAGACCCACCCAGGCAGACTCAGAGTCCAGCAGCGTCAGAGCCGATGGGACTGGATCAATTGTAGCCCAGCCTCATTTCATGAACAAGGAAACCGAGTCACAGAACGTGGAGTAGCTGGCAAAGGCCGCACAGTACTGAGACAGTCCAGGTTTGGGGATGTCTGTGACCTCCCTGAACCAAAGCAGTAGAGAGACCCTGTGATCAAAACCCAGCATCATTTCATCTCACCTCCTGCCTCCAAGTGGTTGATGACAACAAGGGTGGCTGCTACCCTATAACCTCTGGTGCGCACAAGGACGACCCAGCCTCGTGGCGCCCACGGGCAAGTCCAGCTGCGCTTCCTGCTGGGGTGCTAGAGGCCACCAGCACATGTTTTCACTTTTCATGGGCCATCGCCAAATGGTTTCACCTGGTTGAACCTTGCAGCGGTGTATTCTTGGGGAAAGGGGAAGGAACGATCCCAGCAGACTCTTCTCCTCACAGTAACATTGAGCAAAAAATTGTCTTAAATTTTCTCATCTGTAAAACAGGATGGTAACATCTCCTTCAAAAAGTTCCAATGTCATGTTTTCATCATGCATATAAGAAAAAAAATAACAAAAAAAAGAAAAAAAATAACAAAAAGTTCCAATGATTAGAGATTTCATGGATATATATATCTATTTTAATTACTATAATTTTTAAAATTATTTTTAATTGACAAAACTGTATATATTTATGGTGTACAACATGATGTTTTGATATATGTATACATATATGGTCAAATCAAGCTAATTAACATATGCATGACTTTATATACTTATTTTTTTGGAGTGAGAAAACTTAAAATTAATTCTCTTAGTAATTTTCAAGTGCAAAATATATTATTAACTATAGCCACCATGATGTACAACAGATCTCTTGAACTTATTCCTCCTATCTAACTGAAATTTTGTATCCTTTGACCAACGTCTCCACAATCCCCCCATCCTTAGCCTCTGGGGATGACCATTTTATTCTGTTTCTACGAGTTTGACTTTTTTAAGATTCTACATTTAAATGAGATCATGCAGTATTTGTCTTTTTGTGCCTGAGTTATTTCACTTAACACAATGTCCTCCAGGTTCATCCATGTTGTCACAAATGACAGGATTTTCTTTTTAAAGGCTGAATCGTAGTCCTTTGTGTGTTTGTACCACATTTCCTTTATCCATTCATCTGCTGTTGGACACTTAGGTTGATTTCATATCTTGGCTATTGTGAATAATGCTGCAGTGAACACGGGAGTGCAGATATCTCTTCCACATATTGAGTTTATAACCTTTGGACAGATACCTAGCAGTGGGAATGCTGGACCATAAGGTGGCTCTACTTTTTTTTTTTTTTTTGAGGAATCTCCATACTGTTTCCATAATGGCTGTTCTAATTTACAGTCCTACCGATTGGGTAAGGGTTCCCTTTTCTTCTCCACACCCTCACCAACACTTGTATATCTTTCATCTTTTTGATAATAGCCATTTTAACTGGTGCGAGGTGGCATCTCATTGTGGTTTTAATTTGCATTTTCCCGATGTTGAATGATGTGGAGCATTTTTTCCTGTACTCATTGGTCATTTGTATTATATGTCTTCTTTTAAGAAATGTCTATTCAGGTCCTTTGGCCATTTTTAAAACCAGGTTATTTGTTTTCTTACTATAGAGTTGTTTGAGTTTCTTATGTATTTTGAGTATTAAGTCCTTATCAGATGAATGGTTGGCAAACATTTTTCTCTTATTCCATAGGTTGTCCCTTCACTCTGTTGATTTTTTACTTGGATGAGCAGAAGCTATTTAGTTTGTGTAATCTCATTTGTCTATTTTTGCTTTTGTTGCTTGTGCTTTGGGGGTCATATCCAAAAAAATTATTGCTCAGACCAATGTCATGGAGCTTTTCCCCTATGTATTCTTCTAGTAGTTTTTCAGGTCTTACATTTAAGTGTATAATTCATTTTGAGTTGATTTTTGTATATGGTGTGAGATGAGAGTCTAATTTCATTCTTCTGCATGTGGGTATTCAGTTTTTCCCAACACTATTTATTGAAGAGATTGTCCTTCCTCATTGTGTGTTCTTGGCATCCTGTTGAAAATCAATTAACTGTAAAGATGTCACTTTATTAACATTTTGGTCTCTCTATTCTGTTTCATCAGTCTATTGTGTCTGTTTTTATACCAATACCATGCTGTTTTGATTACTACTACAGTTTGTAGTAGATTTTGAAAAAGAGAGAGATAATATATTAAAACACTAAACACAGTAGATGCTCAATAAATGGTAACTTAAAAAAAAAAAAAAAAGAAACAAATGAGATGCCCAGCAGAAAGGGCTTAACAGTTAGTAGCAAGTTAGTTCTCTCAGATGGAGGGTTCCATTGTATTCTGCCACCCATGCATGAGGAGGCACAGGCTACTGGCCCTTAGGAGCCTTCGGGAGCCTCTGGGCAGAAGCCAGTGCAGGGGCAGAGGTCTGTGGGGCCTCAGGCTGCCTGCAGGAGTGGGAGGGCAGGTGGCAGTGCCCATGCAGTTGAGGCTGGCTTCTCTCTGCTCCAGACCTGAGGTGCACGTGAGTCCAGTCAGCCCTTAGCCAGCCCTCATGGGCAACATGGCTTAGTCCTAACAAAGATGACCTGGGTCAACTTGCCTTACCCTACCCAGTGGGGATTCCCCAAGGCAGGAGCTGGGCCTTTTTTATTCTTTGGATGTTTCCTCTGCACCCTGCACAGTGCTGAGCTCACAGCCGGTGCTCCTTGATGGTCACGGGTTAATTGAAATGAATCCATGGGTTAATTCATGATCAAAATGACCTGACTTGGAGACCTCAGACCTGGAGTGGGGGTCGCATTTTAGTGGACCAGGTGACTGGGGGGAGCGCATCTGCAGAAGAGGCAGTAGAAGGCGAGGGTCTCAAAACCTGGTAATGGAGGGTATCTAAGGAACTGGGAGGGGGAAGGGGAAGGAGACCTAGACTTGGGGATGACATGGTGGCTGCCTTCAAACATCTGACTGCTGGGAGCTGGTTGGACATTATGAGGAGCCAGAGCTTGTTAAATATTAATATAAGGGAAAATAGTTCAGGCATGGTAGCTTACGCCTGTAATCCCAACACTTTGGGGGGCCAAGGCAAGAGAATCCCTCGAGGCCAGGAGTTCAAAACCAGCCTGGGCAATATAGCAAGAACCTGTCTCTCAAAAAAATTAATGTAGCCTGGTATTTCTCAATCTACAACCCACATAAAAGTACGTCTCATATTGCACTCGTCTATACATGCAGACACGTGTGTAGAGGCTCCGCACACCCCGGGGAAGGCTCTACATTAACTAGTTGGCCAGGAAGGTTCTTTGGTCCTGGGATTCTCTGGAGACCTCACGCCTTTCCTGCCCCCTTCCTCCATATATGCCTCTTGCCCCTTCACTAGCAGTGGCTGTCTTCTCAAGAAGTTCCAAGTCCTGTTAACACTAACCTGAGAAAAACTCATTTAGGAAAATAAATATTCATTTAAAAAATTCAGAAAACTTTTATTTATTATAAAATAATATTTAGTGTTGGAAACACCAACAATCAAAAAAGAATAAAATAAAAGTTGCCCATATTCCTACCACTCAGAGAATGTCAATGTTAACATTTTGGTACATTTCATTCCAGGATTTTTCGTGTTATATAGCTTTTCTTTAAAAAAAATTGGGATCATATTGCATAAGCCATTTTACAAACATTTTACTCCATGACGTTTTATTAACTTTTCCCCCATTACTATACACAGTTGACATTTGAACAACTCGGGTTTGAACTGCACCCACTTATCCATGGATTTTCTTCCACCTCCACCATCGCTGAGACAGCAAGACCAATCCCTCCTCTTCCTCCTCCTCCTTAGCCTACTCTACATGAAGATGACAAGGATGAAGACATTTATTATGATCCACTTCTGTTAGGTAGATAGCGAGGGATTCTGGGTCTCATAGGGACAAAAGTGGGTGCTGTTGCCTTGGTGCAATCACCCCACCTGGGAAGAAGGATAAGGGTGGACCCCAGGCCTCCCTTGGTCCTGCCCCACTTTGATCCTGCCCTGAGCTACTGCCTTATCTGGGGGAGGAGGGAACACCCTATGAATCTGCCAATCATAACTCAGCACCCCAGCTGCAAAAGAATGCAGAGGACTCTCTAGCCCACGGGCCAAGCAGCATAGGTACCATAAAGTCCAGAAAGTGACCTAGAATCCACATGTACTGCAGTAAGGCCCAGGTCACTTAGTTCCCAACCATCCAATCAAAGTGGTTCCATGGTGATGTTTGAACTACAGGTAGGTCCCTATCTGGACACCATAAAACAAGACCCAGATCATAACCAAGCTCTCTTTTCCTGCTGTGGCAAGGTGTCTGGTCGTAGTCTGTGGAGTATGTATATTGCTCTGTGAACCTATGTCTTGCTCTTGCTCTATTGTAATCCTGTGTTGCTCCCCATCAATAAATAGCACCTCGTGCTTGCCTTACTTTGGTGAGTCTGGTCATTCTCCGACCATGGGCTTGCTGAGATCTGACATCTCAGACTGAAACCTGACTGAGATAAAATCTTAAGCAAATTGCTTTCCAGAGATGTACAAATTTGTAATCCCAAGAGCAATTATGAATGTCCATATCCCCATATGCTCATCCATCCTGGGTATTGTTTATTTCAAATCTTTACACATTTGAATTTTTGAAAAAAATGATCTCTTATTTTAATGTACATTTCTTTAAATACCAGTGAGATTGAACACCTCTGTGTATTTCTTTGTTTATTTATTATGTGTCCTTTGTCCCCATTTTTATTTTATTTTAAAATGTTAACATGTACATTAATTTTGTAAGTGATCTTTGTATATTAAAGGATATCTATTTTTCAAATATGTTGCAAATATTTTTCCTAGTTATTTAACTAGGAAGAATTCAAGTTAACTTATGCTATTTTTAAAATTTTTGTAGAGACGCAGTCTGTCTACATTGCCCAGGCTGGTCTTGAAATCCTGGCCCCAAGTGATCCTTCTAACTTAGCCTTACCAAAGTGCTGGGATTACTGGCATGAGCCACCGTGCCCAGCCTCCTGTCCAGCATAATAACGATAATGTCTACCTGTGGGGAGAAGATCGGGCAGGTTTGCTTTACAGCCCCTTAGAAGGGATTGGTGGTTCCCCAGCTGTGATGCAAACCTACCACGTCATAGGATCCGCTTGGGCCTGCCCTGTATTGCGCCTGTGGGCTTAGGGAGCAAAGGAAACCAGTGAGAAGATGAAGCTCATGCTACCTGCTGTGCCTTGAGTAACAAAGTCCTTTGTCTCTGACCAGGGTCTCAGTCTTCTGCCAGCATCCATGAAACTGCTGCAGCCTTACTTGTTAGCTTGCGGGTAGGTAAAATCTCAGGCCCTTCTCAGCTCTTGACACCAGCGGTCTGTCCTTTCAGCTCAGTTAGTGGACGGTGACGTGATGGTGCTCAGGCTAGTCCAGGAGCTGTAGGAGAGACAAGGTGGGGCAGGTCTGTGCAAGACAGCAGATAAGGAAGCTGAGGTTTGTCTGGGGTTAGGAGTCCCAACAACTTCCTGATGAATAAGCTTCAGTGAAATGCTGAGGAGTTGTGAGAACCACAACTGACTGCAAATCTCCTCCTCCCAGCAAAAGAAGGAAGCCCAGGGGCAACTGTGAGGAAGGGCCTCTTCCCAGCAAGCAGGTGTGGGCCTTCAGGGGGCCTGGCCGGAGCTCCCTGAGGGGGTAGGAGGTCGCATAGCAGCAAGGCAGTGAGGAAGGGCAACGGGAGAGTTGCTCCCTACCAAGCAGGCCCTGGGCTGCTCCCCTGGCCCCTCAGGCTCTTCTTGGCCACTTTCCTGCTTTCTGAGGTGCCAAGCAGCACCTGGATCCAGGCAGGTACCCAGAGGATTTCACCAACACAAGAGGGAACTTTGGTGAGTCAGCCACCACGTTTCTCACAGTGCCACACAGGCCGGAAGCACGAACAACAAACACCCTCCGCTACTTCATTTATTCTCGTTAACACTCCTGCCACCCCCTTGCCTGGGCTGGGTCCACAGCTGCTAGACTCCTGATCCTTCCCAGTCAGGATGACCGGTTTCCCATGTCCCTGAGGACTCTGCACTTTCTGTAGTTCCTTAGTTCAAGGTCAGGTCCATATTCCTAAATCAAACCTGCAAATTTGCTCAGTGTTAGGTCTGGAGCAGAGAGAGAGACACACACGAAACTTCATGTGTAGCAAAATGCTGTTTACTTTGAGCATCTGGGTGCAGATGGGTGGAGCCAAAGAGTGTCAACATTGAGGGAGGGGAAAACCTTGGGTTTTACAGAGGGTTTCTTGGGATGGGGGCGGGGCGCGGGGGTGGGGGTGGGGTGGGAATAAGTACCTGGGCCAGAACAGCTGCTGTAATAAAGTTAACTTTTAAACAACCAGCTCCTAGGACTCCAGCCCCAGTCAAATGCATCCTGCAACTCCTGTGTTGTCCTTATCAGGAGAGAGAGGTGTAAGGCTGGTGGTGGGCCCTCCTCCCTAGATGAAAAAAGAAAAGGCTCACCAGACCAGACCTGCCAAGGACGACTGCCTTGCTGAAAACTACCACACCCCATGAGAAAGTTTTGGCTCCTGGATTCCGCAAATACCGCCAGCCCCTCCTATTTCTCAAAGACCACCAAAGGTCACCCCAGTTCTTCCCGACAAAAGTCCCTAGCTCACCCCAAACTGCATAAAAGGCCTCACCCCCTTCAAATGGAGGCGACTCCTTGGGGCCCATCTCTCTTGGGGCCCCTGAACCTCGTCCAGGAGTGCATAATAAAGCCATGTGGTTTGGCCCCACTCTTTCTGTCTTTTCTTTTCACCACCTCCGCAAAACCTTACAAGAGGGTCTTCCCTATGGGAGGAAAAGGAATGGTGGCTGCAGCTGTCTGTTAGATTTACAACATCCCGGACTCTTCATACTCCTACAGCTATTGTTTTACAAGCCTAAGTTTTCCATTAATCACTGTCCTATACATACTTTTTGGGTTCCCACCTGGAACAAACCTAACACTCAGCACTCCCACCTTGACCTCCCCATTTCCTCCCTGCCTTCCTCACCCTCTGTATTTACCTGATGAAAGACTATAGTTTAGGTCTTGCGATGGATAAGAGAAGTTATTGGTTTTTCTTTTTAATGCATTGATCATTTATACAGAAACACAGACTCACAGATATGGATAAAAACACAAGTTAGAGCCAGGTGCAGTGGCTCACGCCTGTAATACCAGTACTCTGGGCAGCTGAGGTGGGAGAATGGCTTGAGGTCAGCAGTTTGAGACCAGCCTGAGCAAGAGCAAAACCTCCTCTGTCCCGACCCGCGGGACCTTCTGTTACTCGCGGGGGTCAAGGGGGACCATGCCTGAAAGAGACGGGCGAGAGAAAGGAACGAGACCAAGCAAATGGTTGTCAAGGTCTACTTTACTTAGATTCTCAATTGGTTTTATAAGCATACAGAAACAAAGAAGTAGGGAGGGGTAGCGGGGGAGGGTTAGGGTTAATCAGTCCCAATCAGCGTCTTATCGGTGCCTACTTGACTCCACCCTGGCGGGTGGTCGGGAACAATTGCATTTAGCACACCCTGGAGCATTCTTCGCTGGAGGGTGGGGTGCTATGTTTGTCCTGGAATTTTCCATGGCGAAACCCGTGCATAGGACAGGTCATTTGGGTGTTGAGGGTCTTGGCTTCCAACACTCCTCTCTACTAAAAATAGAAAAACCTAATTGGGTGTGATGACATCTGCCTGTAGTCCCAGCTACTCAGGAGGCTGAGGCAGAAGGATCACCCGATCCCAGGAGTTTAAGGTTGCAGTGAGCTGTGATGACACCACTGCACTCTGACAGGGCAACAGAGTGAGACAGACAAACAAAAAACACAAGTTATTTTCAATTTTGCCTCTCATTCTTGTCAAGGGAGAGGCTCAATCCAAACAGCAAGAGTTTGGGTTTCATGTTCTTAATACTTTAAGCAAAGTATAGTGATCTTTACTCATGGCATGGGGGCTGGGGTGGGGTGTGTTTCCGAAACCAGGGCCCTCGGGGAGCCATTTCCTTGTAGGCCGAATGCCAACATCCTATTTCTTCGGAAAGTCACCTTCAGGCCCTGCTGCTGGGAGGCTCAGTTGGGTGTGGGCCTGCCTTTTGGCAGAGGGGCCAAACTAACTGAGGGTAGTGGCATAATTGTCTCAGGGTGGCCAGGGGTTTGGGGTTTGGCTGCCCAGCCATGTTAAAGGGGATCAGACATTCAGGGACTACCCAGGGAACAATAATAATTATATAATATGTAATATACACTTTATGTAACAGGTCCTGATATATTATTAGTTAAGATATATTAATTGTTATAACATAGATATTGGAGCCTACATTTGAACTCCCTCTGCTGCCCCATAGAGTCAGGTTGCATTTAGGGTCTTCAGGCTTTAACTACTCTGTGAGATGATCTAGTGTCAGAATTTTTAAAAATTTCTCAAATTAAAATTGTCCTTCCAAGCCCCCACCCTTCCATGTCCTTGTAGGTTATGCTTTGTAGGAGGTTGATTCAATCCTATTGCTTTTGATTCTCAAAACCTCATTCTCTCAAATAGGCCTTTCTCCCTATCTCTAAACCACATTCATCGAAAAACTTTCCAACTTACAGAATCATTGCATTAAACAACTTCTTATCTGCATAAGAAACACCAACTCACCTGCTCCAGCCAGGCCGACCCTCCTCTATTCGTGAGTGTCCTGGTGGGGACATTAGCCTCCTATGCCCTGTGGCCAGGCCTACCACTCCTTCACCCCTTTTCCCTTCCAGAGCTATTCACTCAGCTAGAGCTGGACACCATCACCCCTGTGAACTAAAATAAAATCCTAAGCCTCATCCCCAGCTGACTGAATGGACCTCCTCTTGGCCAAGGGGACCCCAGAAATACCCTAAAGCTGAGTTGCTGGCCATGAGAAGGGAGGTCAGACATGCCTCATCATGCCCCTTTCCCTTCTTGGAGAGATCCTTTATAACTCATTAGTAGGCCTAAGGCTATGCAAACAAAGAGTAAACCACACCTGCAGGTCACCAATTTACTTAACAGATCACTTGAGTCTGGGTATATGTGCAGTATCTGTCCAGTGGCTTATCTCTGATTAGCAACATTCCTTATCTTAATTGAAAACATTCCAAGCCTTTAGACAAAGCTTCATTTCCTTAACCAATTATAAATCAAGGAATGTTGAAACCCACCTATAATCTATAATCCTCTGCTTTGAGATGTCCTGTTTTTTTGGTCCAAACCAATGTGTGCCTTCCATGTGTTGATGTATGACTTTACGTGTAATTCCTGTTCCCTGAAATGTGTAAAACCAAACTGTAACCCAACCACGGCAAGACCACTTGCTTGAGGCTTCTTGGGTGTGGCTCTCCTGGGCCATGGTCACATATATTCGGCTCAGAATAAACTTCTTTAAATTATTTTACAGAGTTTGGGTTCTTTTCTGTTGACACCCCTGTCATGTCCCTGAGAACCGTGTCCCCTTCACCCAGAACAACCCCAGACTCTCCTTCCAAGTAACTTTGTCTCTCTTTGCATACTCACCTTCCCTGGGGGAAGGGGGGCACTAGCATGTGTCAAGAGCCTACTATGTGCTGAGCTAACAGGAACAACTACTACTGTTCCCACTGCGCAGAGGTGGAGACTGAGGCTCAGCTAGGAGGCAGCTTGCCCACAGCGACTCCAAGGCCCTTGCTCTTTCCCCCAGGACCCACTCTGCTTTCTAGGGCTCATAGCAGCCCCTTTCACATCCTCCTGCTCCAGAAGAACCAAGAGAACCAGGCTGATGGCTGCTCCACCAGGCCCGCCTCCTGCGCCTCTCCAGATCTTGGGCAGCGTATTTAGTACCTGGCTCCACGTAGCTAAAGCCATCTCTAGACCCCGGAAGCTGAGCTTTCATTTCAGTGAAAACCTTGGCGCAGTCGTATTAGTCATAATCCTCTTGCCCCGTCCTCCAGCTCCAGGGAGTATGAATGGGAACTAGGGGCTGAGAGAGAACATTCCAGATGCACCTGAGGAAGCTATACCAAGGAGGGGGGGCATGGTGAGAAGTCACTTTTTCCAATAAAGGGATAGTCTGGCATTGTGTAGGCTAAAAAGAAAGTGTCTAGGTCTAGTTCCAGCCCACCTGGAGAGCAGGTGGGGGTCAGTCCAAGGGTGTGGGGAGTTGGCAGAGATGCCTGGCTGCGGAATGCTTGAGGACTGGGTGGGGTGCATTTATTTTTAAATATACTGTCCCGTTTCTCTCCCCTCTCCCACCCTAACCCTCACCTCTGGGCTCAAGAGGAAACCAGGACATGTGATACCTTTGCTCAACTGTAGCAAGTCCACCTTTGAAATCCCCAGGGGCAGATGTAGCCAGCGCCACCTGGGCCCTGCTCTTCTGCTTTCACCACTTGTCCTCAGCCCCCAGGGCAGCAGAAGGGGTGGTTTCAGCATGGACCTGATGGGGCACTGCTGGGAGGTCCTGGGGCCACTGTCTGCCCAGCTCCATGCTCCGGGAAGTTAGATCAAGGGATCAGTCCAGCTGGTTCCCTTTGTCACCCAGCCTGGCTCGTGATGCGGGGGTGATGAGGGCAGCTGTTTGGGGGATTTCCAGGGCCAGCCCCGAGTGAAGTGGGCTCACCTGCTGGTCTTCCCCCATAGGTCATTATTCAGCAAGAATCACTCTCACCCCTTTTCTCTTTCAAATGCCTTCTGGATCACTTCCTCTAGAATGTCAAGATTCAGGTATTGAAATGAGAGGCCTGGCAGTTGGTCATGGATCATGGCTGGGAGCTCACCCAGGAAAGATTCTGGGGAGAGGAGGGATGGGGACACCACCTGTTTCCCAATCCATCTGCAGAATCCTTAATCCACCCATCACTCTGAAGCCACCAGAGGAATTATCTCATTCTGCTGGGTTCTGCCCCTCTACCATAAGACTTTCTTTCTTTTTTTCTTTTTCTTTTTCTTTTTTTTTCTTTTTTTTTTTTTTTGAGACAGGGTCTCACTCTGTTGCCCAGGCTAGAGTGCCGTGGCGTTAGCTTAGCTCACAGCAACCTCAAACTCCTGGGCTCAAGCAATCCTTCTGCCTCAGCCTCCCGAGTAGCTGGGACTAGAGGCATGCGCCACCATGCCCAGCTAATTTTTTCTATAGATTTTTAGTTGTCCAGCTAATTTCTTTCTATTTTTAGTAGAGACAGGCGTCTCACTCTTGCTCAGGCTGGTCTCAAACTCCTGACCTCAAGCTATCCTCCCACCTCGGCCTCCCAAAGTGCTAGGATTACAGGTGTGAGCCATTGAACCAGGCCCTACCATTAGATTTTCTTTTGCTTTTTTTTTTTTTTTTTTTTTTTTTGAGATAGAGTCTCACTCTGTTGCCCGAGCTAGAATGCTGTGTCATCAGCCTAGCTTACAGCAACCTTAAACTCCTGGGGTCAAGCAATCCTTCTGCCTCAGCCTCCCAAGTAGCTGGGACTATAGGCATGTTCTAGCATGCCAGGCTAATTTATATATATATATATATTTTTAGTTGGTCAATTAATTTGTTTCTATTTTTAGTAAAGACAGGGTCTCGCTCTTTCTCAGGCTGGTCTCAAACTCCTGAGATCAAAGGATCCTCCCACTTCGGCCTCCCAGAGTGCTAGGATTAGAGGCGTGAGCCACCACGCCCAGCCAGTAAATTTTATTTCAAAGACAACTTTTGGCCTGGGTAGCGTGGGTAGCACTCTCTGTCAGAACCGTGTGTTGAGGCCAGGTACGGTAGCTCATATCTATAATCCCGGCGTTTGGGGAGGCTAAGGTGGGAGGATCACTTGAGCCCAGAAGTTTGAGGTTGCAGTGAGCTATGATGACACCACTGCACTTGAGCCTGGGCAACAGAGTGAGACCCTGTCTAGGAAAAAAAAAGAAGAAGAAGAACCTTTTTGTTGGTCCACACTGTCTGCTAAGGCAGTCCATGGTCATTCAATCCCATTGTGATCACACTTACCAAGTGTTCCCTGTGGCAAAGGCTCAAACCAGAGTGTGCAAAGACAATTTAATAAACACAGGAGGCAGGCACCAAAGTAGAAAGAGCCCCAGAAACCTGGATTCCAGGATGGGGTTTGCCGCTTACCAACTGCAAGAAGTAGGACACCCCTTGTCCATGGGCCTGCAGCTCCTCCTTGTAGGATGAGGGGTTTGGACTTCCTGATTGCCAAGGTCTCTTCCAGTTCTAAAATTATGTTGAGATTCTTTATATTCTTTCAGGTTTTACAAAAGGAAGCCCAGAGGTGGGACACAGGTGGCAAAACTGGGCATATGCACACTGGGTTTCTGACTTCGTGCTGTCGCTGACTTCCAGGCCTTGGTTTTCTTCTCTTCAGGCTGAGGGAATGGAGTGAATTCAGATCCCTGGTCCTCAAGCCAAAGCTGTCCCTCCTTGCTCTCCTGCACACCCAGATGGCCCCTGCTCCATGGAGCGCCAAGCCTGGAAGACCGTGCGTGGGTAGGCATTGTGCTCTTTCTACATAAATGAGGTAAAATGAGAAGGGGAATGAGCTAATTGGCGTGAAAATACCCAGCACTTTTAGAGAAAGGGGCTGAGAAACCCAATCCTAGGAGAATGACAGTGGCCTTTGTGTGGCCTGAACACCAGGGCCCCTGCCTTCACCATGGCCTAGGGGCCAAGGCCTCAGGAGTGGCGCTTCCCTTCGTCACCTCAGCCCCCTCCTTGGCAGTGCCACCAACCAACACTCAACGCACGTTGCCAAGGGTCCAGCCACAGAGCCACCCATCAAACCCCTTGGTCTTTGTCTTTTGCAGCGTCAGCATCTTGTCTTCACAAGCAGGTCCCACGCTCCTCGTGGACAGCGGCCACGCATCGCAGGTGCCAGCCCACCAGGCCCATATGCCTCCTTGCTGAACTGTTGAGTACAGAGGATGGAGTTAGAAATGCAAATGTTTACTGTGGAGTAACACCTACATAAGAAAGGGGAAGTGGCAGGGTTGGGCAGGGAGGACATGGCAGAGCTGACAAAGGCACAGAGTCCCTGCCCTGTGGGGTGCTCTCAGGCACAGATTGCCTGTTAGGGGTGTCCCACGGGGTGGAAATGGCCAGGTCCTGTGCTGCCATTTTGCTCAGTCATTGGCAAAAGGGTCGCCCAAAGAGGAGCATGATCTCAGCTTAAAAGCTGAGGCCCACCCTGAAGGAGCCAACAGCTGGAAGCTGTCAACTAGCCACGCTTCTTGCAGCTGGACAGTGGGTCCTTTTTTAAAAGCCATCTCTGTCTCCACCATGGGGAAGTACCATGGAGTTGAGCACTCAGCCTAGGTAAATTCTGTCCTCCCTTCCCCCTAGCTTTTTTTTTTTTTTTTTTTGCTTTAGAGCTAGGCAGACCTGGGCTCACATTCCAGTTTTGTGACTTAGTGTGTGACCCGGGAAAAATGTGACCAGGGAGTTAGCATTCTCTGGTTTCACTTGATCATTCAACCTGGCCCATGACTCAGTGATAATGGGAATCATGTTTATCTCCTGGAACCTCAGTGTTCTCACTTGTGAGATGGAAATAGTGATATGCACCTCCCAGGTTTATGGGGACATGCACAGGGCCTGGCACTCTAGTTCCATGTCTTTTTATTCAAGACTTCATAAATCAGACTTCATAAACTTCCAACTTCCTGCCCTGTCTCAGTCTGATCAGAATTAACTTTATTAGCAGCATGAAGTTCTATGAAGGCATAAATGACAGGGAGGGAAGCAATTTTAGGGAACCCCCAAAATTAGAAACTCCTACTTTGGGTAGCTTAGAAGAGAAATCTCCCTTGAAGATCCCATCTGTGCTGCCCAGAACCCAGCTATCTGCTCAAGTGAGTCTTCCTTCCAATAATCTTATCCTTGCTCCAATTTTCTTACACCCCAAGTCTTTTTGCCCCCCATGGAATATCAACTTAAACCTGACTTCAAGACTGGGTGTGGTGGTGAATGCCTGTAGTCCCTGCTACTCGGGAGGCTGAGGCAGGAGGATCACTTGAGCCCAGGAGTTTGAGGCTGCAGTGAGCTATGATGACACCACTGCATTCTACCCAGGGTGACGGAGTGAGACCCTGTCTCAGGAAAAAACTAAAACACCTGACTTCAGATTCATGTCCCTGGGAATACTGTGCAGTCTGCAGGCCCAGGAGGTCTCCACCAGACAGAACTCATAGGACCCACTCATTTCCTCCTCTTTACTCTCCACTCTGTCCCCACCAGATGCCTTGGGAGGGGAGAAGGAGGGACACATGGGCATCCCGTGATCTGCCCCAGATAAAGGGAGGGCCTTTGTCACGGAGACCTAGAAGCGACCTAACCCTGGAAAGTGGGCAAGCTGAGAGGATCTGGGCACCAAGGGAAAACAGAAGGAAACCAGAGCTAGGCAGGGAGAAGATGGATACAAATTGCACATGCCTCGTTACCCGAGGTCTCAAGTGCCTAGTCAAAATGTAAAACTCAAAGGGGACGTAGGAAAGACCTTTGTGGGTAGAAATTCATGTCCCTAACTGCTCTGGAAATTCATGTTCCTACTGCTCTCCCCTGGCTTGCCTCACGTGAATCTATCTACCTTCAGGGAGGGTGCTAGGGTGCAGCGAGGAGCCAGATGCCGTCCACTGTGTCCATGCATCTGGAAAGCCCTTTAACATCTACCAGCTCATTCAACTTCGCAGCCTTTTGGGTAGGTGTAGTATTGCATTTCACAGAAGGATGAGGGAAACAAGACTCAAAGGGGCCAGGACTTGCCTCAAGGGCAGAGCTGAGATTGAGCCCAGGTGTCCCAATGCCCACCTGGAGTCTTGGGCACCACAGCAGCCTCCAGAGGATGCCGCACCTCTGGCCTTCTTGCGTTGGAAGGTGGGAGGTTATCCGTGCTAGGTCAGCACGATGTCCAACTCCTCCTCCGCTCTAACCTGACATGCTTTCACAGATGGGAACCTGTGGTCCAGAGAGCATCACCAAACAGGACATACAGAAAGGTGACAGGAAGAACCCATGAACAAGAGCTGACAGAGAAAAATGATCAAGAAAACCGAGCTGGGCCTGGGTGTCGATGCAAATTCTCTCAGTGGCGTCCTCCTGCTACCCTGTCCAGGTGCTCCATGCCCCACATCCCTCACTACCTTTCTGAGTTTCTTACTCCCAGGAAAGAATGGGGTCAACTTGTCCCTACAGAAGTGGAAGGACCGTTGGGTACCACGCTGCTTCTCTGTAGTACTTGCATCATAGCAGCGCGGTCCGACTTTTGTGCTAGGGCCAAAACTGGACTTTTAGCTTCGGAAAGCAAGTGTCAACAGGGCCTCAGTGGCCCTCTGAGATGGCACCACAGTGCAGCTGTCTACTCCTCGGTCAAGGATTGCGGAAATGCCCAGTCTTCATCCTGGGCTCCACAGCGTCAGAGAGCCTGGCCCCCTGCTCTGGGACCAGTCACTCTGCAGACACCCCACACTCAGGAATCAAGTCTTGAGGAGCCAGAAGCAGGGGTTCACACCTGGCAGGGGGCAGGGATTTCTGTTATTTCCTTCGCAGAGCTATGCCAACTACCCTCCCTCGCCTGTAGGACCCTGCTCCGTGTACCCTGTGTGGAGTCCCTGTCCCTTCTTGCTTGTGCCTGTGAGTCCCAAGAGGTCAACATGGGGTGACCTGAGCCCCAAAGCCTCCAGGAGCACCCCCACTTCCTCCTAGGGTTCTGTTACTCACTTCGACCTATGTTCTGCCCTCACCCCTGCCCAGGCCAGACCCCTCACGCTGCTTGTCCAGATTGTCGGGGTCTCTGGCCCCTGGCACTGTGTCCCCTGTTCTGGAAAGAAGAAATCCGCCATCTGGTGAGGGTCCACCACGTGCCTGGCCCTGAGCAGAGAGGTTCTAAGCCCATCACCCCTTTCTAGAAGACGGTACACAGGGTATTTCTATTCCTACCCTCACTCTACATTGTCCCCCACTCCCTGTGTTCCTTAGGGTCTCCCTGTGTTCCGAGGTCTCAAGTGCCTAGTCAAAATGTAAAACTCAAAGGGGACGTAGGAAAGACCTTTGTGGGTAGAAATTCATGTCCCTAACTGCTGGGGTCCAGGAGCTCTTATTCCCTCCGCCCTATTCATAAGCCTCAGACTCACTCCTTCTGGGCCCCTTTCTTCCCCATTCTCCCCAGCAGGGCAGCCCCTGGGGAGGGAGGACAAGGCCCAGGAGCCTGGGAGTGGGGCGGCCTGCACATTGCCCCACGCTCCTCCCCATCCCCCTCGGCTGGGAGGGGAACAGGAGCAGAGCAATGGGTGTATTGGTATTTTGGTCTTTCCTGGTGAGGGAAGGGGGTGGAGACTGAGGAAAGAAAGCCAGGGCAGGGATGACTGGCGTGGGGCCACACCTTCTTTTGTCCTCCTCCCCTGGTCCTCCGGCCCCTTCAGGGAAATACACCTGCTTCAGGCCAGCAGCCGGTGGCACAGGCTTCCGCTCACCTCTGCGCCTCACTCCACTGCTTCTGTGCTGTGGAGCGTCCCCAGGGGAGCCGGACGGACCCTTGCTGGAGCCATGAGGGGCATCCCCTGGGTGCTCCTGAGCTGCTTATGTTCCTGCCTCCTTCGGCCAGCGGTCCCAGGTAAGAGATGTAGCTGGGGCAGCGTTCTAGGGGCAGGGGAGGCTGGCTTCGGGGAGCCCGTCAGAAACAGACGGAGAGAGAGAGACGTGTGAATGGGCAGAGATGGGACAGGATGGAGGAGAGAGAGGGAGAATGCTAGAACGATGGAGAAAAGAAGACACAGAGAGATGTCTAGTGGGGCAAGGGTGGCCTGGTGTGGGAGAATCCATGGGTCACCCAGAGCTTATGTTGTGGAGAGAAAGAGGCAGGCAGGATTGCAGTGAGAGGGAGAGAGGGCAAGTGGAGGACAGAGACTGTGACGGAGAAAAGCGGGCTGGGTGAGGGAATGGAAGGAAAAGTCATATAAAGATGTAGAGTCAGAGGACAAGGCTGGCGAGAAGCAGACAAATCAAAGCCAACACACAGAGAGAACTGCAGGGACAACAGCGCGGAAAAGGAGGGACGGGGGAAGCAGGGGCAGCTGGCCCAGGGAGCAGTGCAGAGAGACCGGGCGGCCATGAGACACTGGCAGGGGCTCCTGGCCCTGAACTTGCGTCTAAAGCCTCCTCTCAGGCGGGCGCCTGCAGGCAGGGCTGGTGGCCCCGTGTTGGCCTCAGCCTCCTCTGCACACGTTCCCCACAGAGCTGGGGCTGAGGGGACAAAAAGCCTATGGGAGATGTCCCCTCTGGGGTCCCCTGGTCCTTTTCCCGCCGCTTTCCAGGTTGCCGGTCTGGCTCCAGGGTTTGGGTTTCATTTTGTATTTCTGGGTGTCTGAGTCTTCTGGAAGGGTCTGGGGTCCAGGAGAGGCTGAGAGGCCAGGAACACAAAGCAAAGCCAGAGGCACAGCTCCGTCCCCACCTCCGCAGGCCTGGGAAAGCTCTCACCAGAGGGAGGGGTGGGAAGGAATATGGCCTCTGACAGAGAGCGAGAGACTCTGCCTCCTTGAAACGTCTTAAAGGCTTGGCTGAGAGCAAATGAAACAACCACCGCCTCCCACCCTCCAGCCCCGCCACCCCACAGCCCCACGCCTACTCAGCACTCAGGGAGGAAATGGAGGCTGGAAGGGGCCGCCACTGTCACTCTGGGCTTGTCCTGAGAGTATGGAAGAGGCATCCCCATGGGAATCACGGCTCCCAGTGTTGGAGGAGAGGGTAGCTTGGGGATTCAGCAGTAGCCTGGGGGCCTGGGGCCAAGTCCTTGCTGCAAACTGTCCTGGCACCTGTGACCACGTCCTGCCCCATCTCTCCAGGTCCCAGGTGACCCATGTAAAAAGCGGGGTGGTGAATGGCATGACCTCCTGAGCCTGAAGTTCTTAAGTTGCAAAATCTGTGATTTAAAGTCAACCTAAAAAATGCTAGGGACCCGTTTGACAATCGGCCCCATGTTAGGGTCCCCAAACTCGGAAGAGCCAGGACGCTGGGTCTGCAGAGAGGAGCCCAAAACAGGGTGGCGCCGGCAGTCGAGCATGGAGGTGTGACGTAGAGAATCAGCGAAGGCCGAAGGATGATACATGAGCAAGGGAGTCCCCATGTTGCCCCAAGCGTGGGCATGCCCCAGAGCGCGGAGTCCTGCGCGTTGCTGAGGAGCGAGCCGAAGCAGGCATTGCGGGGCCTTGGTGGGGGAAAGCCCAGGGCAGCTGCTGGGGGACTGAAGCAGGTCAGTCCTGTTCCCTAAAGGGCTTACCGATGACCTGCCTATATTGGAAGCTAGGGTCTGTTTCCACACTTGCTGGCAGGACCCTCACCCAGGCGTGGGTCACACGGACCAGGCAGCAGAGCCTCCTCTGCCCAAGGTTTCCACAAAGGAGTGCCGTGGAGAGGGGCTTCCTTAAGGAAAAGCCCTGGTTCTCAAGGGTGAAAAGGAAAAAGCAGGTCGGACAGAAGTGGGCTGGACAGGGACAAACGGAAACTTGGTGGCTAGTGGTGGCTCCTGGAAGGAATGACTCAGATGGAAGCCTGGCAGTCCTGATTCCATGCCCCACGGGAAGGAACTGGGTCAGAATAAGTCTCCGTTTCCAATGCTATCGGTAGCCCAGTAACCGAGAGGCCACCACCCTGAGCAGCCACTGGAGGTCACGGGGCTGGAGCGAGTACAGGGCGGGGGGAAGATCCACACTGCAGGGCACCCACCAGCCTCCTCCCAGAACCTCCAATCTATCTGTCAGTCTGGGGGAGGCCACCCCAACCTGCGACTGGGGGCACCAAAACCCTCCACAGGTTCACCTCTCCCCCAGGAAACCCCCAACGTGCTTGGGGACACCCAACAGGAAGGGATCCTTGGACAAGAGGTCCTGCCAAGAAAGTCAATTGAATTTAGGCCAGTGGGCAGCAAGACGTACAGCGAAGAGCAGGAACTTAAACTCAGCAGACCCAGTGTCGATGTTGCCGCCCACCAGCCCGGGGAGCACAGGCAAGGTCCCTTTAGCTCTGGAGTTGCAAGGTCTCATTGTCCCATCGAGCCAAATGGGAAGGGGCGACTGCACAGGGCTGTCATGACGGTACCTTCTGTGAACAGAAGAGCCATAAAAATGTGTTGGAGAGAGGGCTGCTCCATTTCAGAGCTGGGAGACTGGGCCGGGAGGGCGATGGAACCAGGAGTAGAGTGGGCTCAGGGGTATGTCCATTCTTCCAGGGATCCTTGTGCCTCTAAAAAGCCACCCCATCCCTCCTGTGGGTTTGCAAGGGCTGGCTCGGTTTATTCAGAATGTGGCTTATCGCATGAACTGACTCTGAATGCCAACCTTGGCCATCGAGCAGAGACACGCTTGAGCTGACAGCACTGCTTCCCAGTTCCTCGCCTAGCAACCCCTCCACGCCCCAGTTTCTGGGCTCAGCCTGGCAGTATTTGACCTGCAAGTGATTTGTATTTTCATTGCTAGGAGAGGCCAAGAGGCGGTTGGCCTTTTATGTGCTCAAACAAGTGGTTTTACTACCCTGTATGTTCTCCAGGTTTACGGTGCTGTTAAATGCTTCACATAGGCATATAATGTAGCTCACTGAGCAACTTCTCTGAAGGCCAGGCCTGGAACCTTATGGGCCATCTCTTCTACTTTCAATCTTTTACCTTTCTTTTTATTTTTTTTATTTCAGAATATTATGGGGGTATAAACGTTTTGGTTACATGAATTGTTTTTGTACAGTTTAAGTTATGAGTGTCCATCACCCATATAGTGTGCATTGTATCCATTAGATTTGAATTTACCCATCTCCTCCTTACCCCTCCCACCTGCTTGCTTTCTGTTGAATTTTACTACCATATGTGCACTTGAGTGTTGATCTGTAAGTTTCAATTTAGTAGGGAGTATATATGGTTTTTATTCTTCCGTTCTTGCAATACTCCACTTAAAATGATAGTCTCCAGTTCCATCCAGGTTGTTACAAAAGGTATTAGTTCACCATTTTGTTTATGGCTGAGTAGAACTCATGGTATACATATACCACATTTTATTAATCCACTCATGTATTGATGGGCACCTGTGTTGTTTCCACATCTTTGAGATTGTTGCGCTGCTATAAACATTTGGATGCAAGTGTTTTTGTTTGTTTGTTTTTAAATAAAATGTCTTTTTTTCCTTTGGGTAAACACCCAGTAGTGGGATTGCTGGATCAAATGATAGGTCTAATTTTAGTTCTTTGAGGTATCTCCATACTACTTTCCATAGAGGTTGTACTAGTTTGTAGTCCCACCAACAGTGTATGAGTGTTCCTTTCTCTCTGCATCCATGCCAGCATCTGTTTTTCTGAGACTTTTTGATAAAAGCCATTCTCACTGGAGTTAGGTGATATCTCATTGTGGTTTTGATTTGCATTTCCCTGATAATTAGAGACATCAAGCATTTTTTCATATGCTCATTGGCCATTAGTCTATCTTCTTTTGAAAAGCTTCTGTTGATGTCTTTTCCCTCTTTTTAATGGGATTGTTTGATGTTTTCTTGCCGATTCACTTGAGTTATTTGTAGATTATTAGCCCTTTATCAAATGTGTAGCATGCAAATATTCTCTCCCATTCTGTGGTTGCCTGTTCCCTCTACCGATTGTATCCATGGCTGTGCAGAAGCTTTTTAATTTAATCAGGTCCCATTTATTTATTTTTGTTGTGGCTGTGATTGCCTTTGGTGTCTACTTCATAAATTCTTTGCCTAGGCTGATATCTCTAAGAGTTTTTTCTGATCTCTTCTTCTAGAATTCTTATAGTTTCATGCCTTAGGTTTCAGTCTGTTATTCATCGTGAATTAATTTTTGTGAGTGATGAGAGGTGCAGATCCTATTTCAGTCTTCTACATGTGGCTAACCAATTTTCTCAGCACCATTATTGAATAGGGATCCTTTATCCCAGTGTATGTTTTTGTCTGCTTTGTCAAAGATCAGATGGCAATATGATGATGGTTTGTTTTTTTTTTTTTTTGAGACAAAGTTTCACTTTATTGCCCACGCTAGAGTGAGTGCCGTGGCGTCAGCCTAGCTCACAGCAACCTCAAACTCCTGGGCTCAAGCAATCTTACTGCCTCAGCCTCCCAAGTAGCTGGGACTATAGGCATGTGCCACCATGCCCGGCTAATTTTTTCTATATATATTTTAGTTGGCCAATTAATTTCTTTCTATTTTATAGTAGAGATGGGGTCTCGCTCTTGCTCAGGCTGGTCTCGAACTCCTGAGCTCAAACGATCCGCCCACCTCGGCCTCCCAGAGAGCTAGGATTACAGGCTTGAGCCACCGCGCCCAGCCGATGATGGTTTTATATCTGGGTTGTTAGTCCTGATCCATTGGTCTAGGTGTCTGTTCTTGAGCCAATACCATGCTTCTCTGGTTACTATAACTTGTAATATAGCTTAAAGTCTGGTAAAGTGATGCCTCATGATTTGCTCTTTTTGCTTAATGTTTTGTTTTGTTTTGTTTTTTTTTTTTGGCTATACAGGGCCTTTTTGGTTCCATATGAAGTGTAGAATTATTTTTTCTAGATCCGTGAAAAATGGCATTGGTATTTTAATGGGAACTGTATTGACTCTGTAAATCATTTTGGGTAGTACACACATTGTAACAATGTTGATTCTGCTGATCCATGAGCATGGTATATTTTTCCATTTGTTTACATCCTCTGTGATTTCCTTCCTCAGTGTTTTTTAGTTCTCCCTGTAGAGGTCTTTCTCCTCCTTGGTTAAATATATTCCTACCTTTTACCTTTCTTTCTACTGAGCTGAGTTCCTTCCCTAGCACATGCTGAGGAGTTGAGTTGCAATGAACTGAATATATTGGCACTTCACAGAGGTTTAAATACCCAACATTTTCCCCATGACTCTGAAGAGTCCCCAGGAGCTGAGTGTCTTGCTTGTGTGCGATGCTCCACAATGGTGGCCCTGCTCATATGGAGGGCACCAGCTTGTGTTGCAGGCAGCTCTGTTTTCCATGTGTGCATTTTTAAGGACTGCATAGACATCTACTCTCTGTATAAGGAGTTCAGATAACAGTGGGTTGTAGGAATTCACAATAAGAAAGGGCTCAGACTTTGGAGTTATTCATTCACTTGCAGAACTTCTACTTACTTCAGGTGCTCTGGATGCTACAATGATTAAGTCATGGTTCCTTCTTTCCAAAGCCCTCTGTCTAAGTGAATTGTTTAAGGTCACACAACCCATAAGTGGGGCAGCTGGGCCTGCCTCCTGGCTTGCTAAGTTCCTGCTGCAGCACACAACTCTTCACAAACTTCCAAACCAGTCCAGCCCATCAATGGAGGGAAGAACAGAAACCCTCACAAACCCTGTGGAGATGGTCATTCAATCATTCCTGTACCCTACATTTATTAACCAATTATAAAAGGACTGCCACCCACGTGCCTGACATTAGGGCAACACTATATGTACACAGTGAAAAGTGAAACAGACATGCCCTAGTCTCCTGGAGCTAAGATCCTGTATGGAGACTGACATTAAATCATTCCAGAAAAGTTCCCAACTGCAGATTTGGTAAATGCACTGTGGAACAGGTTCAGGGTGTGATGAGCATACCAGAGAGGAACTTCATTTAGATTAGTAAGCCAGGAAGGCCTCTTGGAGGAAGTGCTGTGCAATTGAGCTGAGATCTGAAGCCTGGGGAGGAAGCCAGGTGGAAAAGGTCCCAGGCAAGAGCAGGCAGAGCGAGAGCCTGTGGAGAGTTGGGACAGGACTTACCCCAGAGGTGAGTGCTTTCCTTGGGCTCTCCACTGCCTCAGGCAGCCTGGCACAGAGCCTCACCACTCAGCAAATAATGGCAGGAAAGTGAAACATCGTGGGTGATATGGTTTACGGGTTCCTACACTCCAATTCCAGGAAAAATTCAAGACGGACAGACCAGATGCTAAGAATAAATAAGCTTCAACCACAACGCGCGTCACGCCCAGGTCTTGTTGTTTCTCCAGAGAGTGACTTCAGCCTCTTTGCAACGTTATCTTCCACCGGTATCACCCTGGCTGCCACCACACCTTCTCCAGCGTCAACACCATACCCATCACCTTTTCATACTACAGAGTCACCAGAGGGTCACCCAGAGGAAACCATGCCTGTTGTCACCATCAGCCTTGCCATCCCTGGAGCCCTGAGAGGCACAAGACAATGACTGGAGAGCGCATCGTAACAGTTTAAGGAAAGAAAAATAACTACTGTGCTGGAGCTCTCTGACTCAAGTGGTGACAGATGTGATGGAGGTTTCAGGGACTCAGGTGCAAGGAGTGTCCCCACCTCAGTGCTGACTCCAGTACCCTCACTGTCCCTGGAGAAAACTTTCCCCTCTGAGAGAACTTCTGAATGACTGTCCATTTTATGTGACATCACATGTGTCTTCTGACAGTGATCTTGTCACTCCAAGGTGTCAACAGCCATCACAACTCACTCTGACATCATGACAGAAAGGAGACCCTAGGGAGTCAACAGAAATATCCTGGTGTCACATCCTTTGCCCCTGAAAATGCACCTGACTTGCTCTCAGGCTCAGGCCCCTCTGCATGTAGCAGGCAAGAACTCGGGGCAGGTTGGTCACCATTTCTCCATCCCTACTCCAACTCTCCACCCCTCGGTGACCATCCCAGAGCTGGGCAACAGCTCACATCTTCAGAGCTTTGGTGCTTACCTTGAAGCCCTCAGCCCTGCCACTTGCAAGGTGAGGTCTCAGTTTCCTCACCTGTGAAATGGGGCCACTATTAACAAGATAAGCTATAAACACAACAAAGACATGAGTTGCTAACATTTATACTATTCATAGGGTCAAAATATACCTACTGAGAGAAGTAAAAAAGAAATCCCAGGCCAGGTGTGGTGGCTCATGCCTGCAATCCCAACACTTTGGGAGGCTGAGGCGGGTGGCTTGCTTGAGGCCAGGAGTTTGAGATCAGCCTCGGCAACATAGCTAGATCCTGTCTCTACAAAAAATTTAAAAATTAGCCATGTGTGGTTGCACACACCTATAGTCCCAGCTAGTTTGGAGGTTGAGGTGGGAGGATGGCTGGCATCTAGGAGTTCAAGGCTACAGTGAGCTGTGATTGCGCCACTGCACTCCAGCCTGGGCGATAGAGCGAGACCCTATCTCTATAAAGAAATCCCAGATGTATGAGATGTATGGGTCAATTAATAACATAAGTCAGTGGACACACTCAAAAACTCAAAGTGAAGACGATGTCTCCCACAGAGCTGCCTGCAGAGTAGCAGTGCCTTTGGTAATGGTCATTCCTTACCACAGATGCCTGCAGTGCAGACAGACCCAGCCACAGCCCAAAGAAGGTCAGTCATCACCAAATGGCCTTTGTCTGAGGAGACGTGCTTCAGGACTTCGGGCTTCTGGCACCTTTCAGTTGTGAGGGGGTGGCAGCAGCAATTCCAGTCATTTTCCATGGCTCTGATAAGACATCGAGACCGACGCCTGCCCTCAGGATCCAAGCAGCTGCCTTCCAGGGCAGCCCACACAGGCCATTCTGCAAAACAATTCTTGCTAAGGAGATGACAGGAGAAAACTCCCTTCCTAGTCCCCATAGCTGAAAACCAATCCATCAGTGGTGTGACGGAAGCTCAGAGCGGGGCTGGCAGAACTGGTGTCAACAGGCACAGAGAGGCTGCCACAATAGTCAGAGTGACAAGCGTGATGTGGCAAAGTGAGCAAGAGGATACGATGGGATAAACACTTTGCAGGAATAACAGCTGCTGCCAAACAACTATTATGGATGATATTAGGGACAAGGAAGAGAAAGGAATTGAAGATGACCAGAGGTTGCTAGCCTGGATATCTGGAGCACTGTTGTTACAATTAACAGAAGGAAGGAAGACAGGAGAAACAGTTCAAGGAAAAATTCAACCTGGACGTGTTGCCTTGGACAAGCAAGGCAGGAAGTTGCTAGAAAGGATGAGTGAGAAGTCAGGGTAGAATTACAGATTTGTAAGGCATAAGAGTAGATGCAATTTAGCCAGAGAGGGAGAGGGAGGGAAGCAGGACTGGGAAAGGGCTGGAGAGGACACCCACAAGGACTTCATCTGGGGGTGGAGGGGAGAAGTGAGGCAGTGAGGGACGAGAACAGGGAAAGTGCGGGGCTAAGAAGAACCCCCTGGCTCCCGGGAGGGCAGTACTGGGTGACAGTCAAAGGCACACTGACCATGGAAAGCTTATTGGTAGGTGCTCAATGAATATTTGTTAAATAAATGAATGGATGGATGGATGGGGCCAAATTTTACAGACACCAATGAGGACTGAGAAGAAAATTGGTTTTGGTGGTTAGGTAGGAGATTTCAGTAACTTCTGAGGGAAGTGGTTTCAGTGAGGTGGTTGAGGTGGTATGAGCAAGTCCCCCTTGCAAGATGTTCAAGGGCAAAAAAAAGGTAGGAACAAGAAGGACACAAGATAGACGCAAGTGTTTTATTTTATTTTATTAATTAATAATTACTTAATTTAGAGACAGGGTCATTTATTAGGAGACAGGGTCTTGCTCTGTCTCCCGGGCTAGAGTGCAGTGGTGTCATCACAGCTCACTGCAACCTCAAACTCCTGGGCTCAAGCAATCCTCCCACCTCAGCCTCCTGAGTAGCTGGAACTACAGCTGTGTGCCACCATGCCCAGCTAATTTTTCTATTTTTTGTAGAGATCATGTCTCGATATGTTGCTCAGTCTAGTCTTGAACTCCTGACTTCAAGCGATCCTCCCACCTCAGCCTCCCAAAGTGCTGGGATTACAGGTGCAAGCCACTGAGCCTGGCCCTCAAGTTTTTTATTTTAGATCAAGAGATACTACATGTGATTGTTGGCAGAGGAGAAGGAGCAATTCAGAAAGAGACGTGGACAGAGAGAGGTGATGGGTTGGGCCATCTAAGGAGGAGAGGAGCAGACAGGCCCCTGGGTAGGGCTATAGCCTTTCAGTGGAGGTTTATCCTCTCTTCTCAGATGAGACAGGGGTCCAGGGAAGACAGAGATATTTCCTGGGGGGAGGGTTATGGGACATTGAAGGAGATTAAGTTAGCTTTGGTCTTTTCAGTGAAGTAGAAGAGGGAGAGTCATGGCAAGAGAGAGGAGGGGAGAAACCTGTTTCTCTCAAATATCAACTCTTTATAGTCAAATCTCCCAGCTGTCTGCTCTGCAAACTGGTGTGTTTGGCCAGAGTAAGCAAGAGAAGCTTCAGTTGTCTACCAGCTGAATGGAACCTGAAGAGCCTGACTTGCATTCTCGTAAAAGTCAAGGCCAGTTCATTCCAGCAAATGCTTGAACAACAAGAACAAGGCTGGGAATATTTTTCAGAACATAGCTTGAGGGAGACCCCAAATTTCTATGTCTTATAACTTCAGTAAGATTGTTTTTAGCTTATAAAACTTTTTAAGAACAAATACTATCATTTTATTTTATTTTATTTTATTTATTTATTTTTTTTTTTGAGACAGAGTCTCACTTTGTTGCCCAGGCTAGAGTGAGTGCCGTGGCATCAGGCTAGCTCACAGCAACCTCAAACTCCTGGGCTCAAGCGATCCTCTTGCCTCAGCCTCCCAAGTGGCTGGGACTACAGGCATGCGCCACCATGCCCGGCTAATTTTTTTCTGTATGTATTAGTTGGCCAATTAATTTCTTTCTATTTAAAGTAGAGACGGGGTCTCGCTCAGGCTGGTTTCGAACTCCTGACCTCGAGCAATCCGCCCGCCTCGGCCTCCCAGAGTGCTAGGATTACAGGCGTGAGCCACCGCGCCCGGCCTATCATTTTATTTTAAGAGTAGTATTTCTTAAGATGTGGTCCATAGATCACCTGCATCAGAGTAACCCTGGGCGCATGGGCCCCGCCCCACCCATAGGGAATCAGACTTCTTAGCCATGGCTCGAAAATACATTTTTATAAGCTCACCCACAGATTCTGATGCACTTAACCACTTTCTTTATGGTCTTCTCCCCTCACCAAGATTCCTTCCTCCCTTCCTCCTTTCCTCACTTCCCTCCCTTCCTTTCCTCCCTCCGTCCCTTCCTTTCTTCCTTTTTAGTGGACTGAGTTATCTGCAAACTGTTTTCTCAAATAGCTAAATCTGTTGAAGGCATGGCTTAAGATTTATTGTTTAAATGGTGATGAAAGACAAATATAATAACTGTAGTTTTGTTGTAACTAATGCTAATCTCTTCCTTCTCACAACAAGCCTAACAGATTTAGAGACTTTGATTGCACCGTCTCCCCTAGACAATAAAACCATGCCATCAACATGAAGTGACTCACTTGCCCTCCTGTTCACTGCAGCAGGAAACTCTAATCAATAGCCCATGCTTAGCAAGTTCTTTAAATAATGATTTAGAAGGAGGACTGCTAGGACACAGCACTGTTAGGCAAGATTTAAAATCAGTACCTGTGGCCGGGCGCGGTGGCTCATGCCTGTAATCCTAGCACTCTGGGAGGCTGAGGTGGGAGGATCGCTCAAGGTCAGAAGTTCGAGACCAGCTCTGAGCAAGAGTAAGACCCTGTCTCTACTAAAAATAGAAAGAAATTAATTGGCCAACTAAAAATATATAGAAAAAATTAGCCGGGCATGGTGGCACATGCTCGTAGTCCCAGCTACTTGGGAGGCTGAGGCGGTAGGATCGCTTGAGCCCAGGAGTATGAGGTTGCTGTGAGCTAGGCTGACACCATGGCACTCTAGCCCAGGCAACAGAGTAAGACTCTGTCTCATAAAAAAATAAAATAAAATCAGTACCTGGGCCGAAGCAAAGAACAACAGCACAGGAACGGGTCCCTCTCCTGGAGCACGTCCCTTTTCTCAAAGGGGATATTGGGAAACAGGTCCTCTCTCATGCACTGCCAATAGAACCGTAAGTGGCACAACCTTTCTGCAAAGAAAATTGGCAGTATGTATTAATAACATGAACATTTTAATGACAGCATTACCCAGCTATTCCATTGACAGAAATCTGTGTTAAAGAAGTGAGCTGAAATAATGAAAACAAAACAGAACATTATACACAAAGACAGTCATCAAAGCATTATTTATACTAGCAACACATTGGAAACAGCCTAAATGTCCAGCAGTAAGTGAATTATGGGCTTTCACCTATAATGGAATATTATTGAATGTTTAAAGGCTATGTCCAATAGGGACACACACACACACAATCACACGTACATACTAGCAACACATGAACAAGGATAAAGGAAGGTTTATTAAGGAAAAACTGGTGAGTAGAGAAGCAGTAGAGTGCACAGCATCCCTGAGCTCTCACTACTACACAGAGAGGGGGACACAGCTGGACACGCCACACGACATGCTCCAGGAGAGGGACCTGTCCCTGTGCTGCTGCTCATATTTATAGGGAAGTGGGAAGGGTAACAATGAACGTTTCTAGTTGGGGAATGGCTTGATTAGGGAAAGGAGCCTCCAGAGCTCAGCAAGAGGAGTTTTCGTATAACACCCAAGACTTGCTGTTGGGCCGAGTTCTCCCAGGGCCCCGAACCAGTTCTTCCAGGCCTCCAATAGGGGGAAGGGAAAGGACTATCATCCAAGACATGAAAGATGTGTCTCTTCTCAGGCTATGCTTATCAAGAATAATAACATGGGCCGGGCGCGGTGGCTCACGCCTGTAATCCTAGCTCTCTGGGAGGCCGAGGTGGGCGGATCATTTGAGCTCAGGAGTTCGAGACCAGCCTGAGCAAGAGCGAGACCTCATCTCTACTATAAATAGAAAGAAATTAATTGGCCAACTAATATATATACAAAAAAATTGGCCGGGCATGGTGGCGCATGCCTGTAGTCCCAGCTACTTGGGAGGCTGAGGCAGCAGGATTGCTTGAGCCCAGGAGTCTGAGGTTGCTGTGAGCTAGGCTGACGCCATGGCACTCACTCTAGCCTGGGCAACAAAGTGAGACTCTGTCTCAAAAAAAAAAAAAAAGAATAATAACATGAAGAAATGCTCATGATATCAGGGAAAGTTAAAAAGGCAGGATATAAAATTATGTATACTGGGTAAGTTAAACTATGTATTTTTTCACGTATAGAGAAAAAAAATCCTGGAAGGAAGCATAACAGTGTGGTTGTCTACATAGTGAGATTATGGGGTTTTGGTCTTTCAACTATCTATATTTTCCAAAATGTATGTAATGAGTATACCTTCTTTGATATATTTCTTCTTCTTCTTCTTCTTTTTATTCTTCAGCTGAAACAGTAATGATATGATTTATCATATACTTGTTACACTTGGCCACAAGTGAGAACAGAACTAGTCCAGAACGTCAGGTCCAGGGCAAGGGACCAATAGGGACTTTTTTGGTATGAGCAAGATGGGTCTCTCAGAGGTGGTCTTAGCAATCGGATGGCGATGAAGTTCTAGATTCACTGAGAGACAAGTTCTAGACAGTAGCACGCAGTCCAACAACTTGTACCAGTATCCCCAGACTCTGACATTCCAGGTTTCTGCTCTTGTGGTCTTCACGTGTGCACAAGCAAGTGGTTTACTTGGACCTCTGCCTCATTTTTCTTTTTCTTCTTTCTTTTTTTTTTATTATTTCAGCATATTACGGGGGTACAAATGTTTAGGTTATGTATATTTCCTTTGCCCAACCTGAGTCAGAGCTTCAAGCATGTCCATGCCCCAGACGGTGCACACTGCGCCCATTAGGTGTGGATATATCCATCTCTCTCCCCCCTCCCACCTGCCTGACACCAGATGAATGTTATTACTATATGTGCACTTAAGTTAATACCAATTTGATGGTGAGTACATGTGGTGCTTGTTTTTCCATTCTTGGGATACTTCACTTAGTAGAATGGGCTCCAGCTCTACTCAAGATAATACAAGAGGTGCTCGATCACCCTTCTTTTTGGCTGAGTAGAACTCCATGGTAAACATATACCACATTTTATTAGTCCAGTCACGTATTGATGGGCATTTGGGTTGTTTCCACATCTTTGCAATTGTGAATTGTGCTGTTATAAACATTCCAGTGCAGATGTCTTTTTTATAGAATGTCTTTTGTTCTTTTGAGTAGATGGCCATTAATGAGATTGCTGGATCAAATGGTAATTCTACTTGTAGCTCTTTGAGATATCTCCATATTACTTTCCACAGAGATTGTACTAGTTTGCAGCCCTACCAGCAGTGTATGAGTGTTCCTATCTCTCCACATCTCATCTTTCTTCTTTTACACTTCAGCCTGTGCATTTCCTTCTTCTTCCACTTGGCTGTTGTAGTGCAGAGGTTTCTAGAAAGATGGTGCTGAAGCAGAGAGACTTCTTTGATATATTTCAAGAAAGTTATATAAATTTGTCCATAAAGCACATCTTTTGTTAGATTTATTAAGTGCTTTTTTGTCATCGTCATAAAAACTGTAGTTTCAAAAATATTTTTTTCTTTCACTGATGTATAGGAATGCAGTTATTTTTTGATCATGTATATAGAACTTTGCAAATAATTTATAAATTTGGAAAGTTTCTATGTAAACAATTATATTATCTCCAAATAATCACAGGTTTGTTTCTTCCTTTCCATATCAAAAAAAGAACTCCTTTATTTTTCTTGTCTTATTGCACTGGCTAAGACTGTCAACCTAAGGTTGACTAGAAGTAGTGATCCCTGGCATCTCAGTTTTATTCCTGATTTTAAAAGAAATATTTTCAAAGTTTTATCTTTCAAGTATGATGTTTACATGGGGTTTTTATTGACATTGTTTGTCAGGTTAAGGCAGTTAACTTCTATTTTTAGTTTGCTAGGACTTTTAACAGGAATAAATGTTGGTGTTGTAACAAAGGGAATGGTCTTGGGGAGAAATAGCAAAAATATTTTCTGTCTCTTTAAAACATCCTCTACTCCTTTTTGAGAACTAAAATCTGCATCTCTGCCTCAGGCCAGTGGTAGGGAGGGGCAGGGTAAGTTTTTTGTTATTTGTGCAACAGGAGATGGCCCAGCTCCAACCTGGTAAAGGGAGGTTATGGGATTGTCTTCAGCAGAGATGGGACCATCTACCAACCAGAATCATCAACTGTAGTTGAACAGCAATTGCCTGAAGCTGAGAAGCCATCCTTTAAAAACTCTGTATTTCTACTTATCAGGGCAAAGGAATTTCAGACAGGAGTCTCCATCCTTCTCCTTTACTGGCAAAGTAATTAAACTTCTCTTTCCTTCTCCTCAAGCCATTTGTTCTCGTTCTTCTGATGCAGCCTCTATGACAAGTGCCGAGCTTTCAGTAACAACATTTATCAAATATTTTTCTGTATCTGCTGAGATGATCATGTTTTTCCCTCCATTCTATTTCTATGGTGATTTATATCAGTAAAGTCTTATCTTCATCTTGCATTTCTGGTTTAAACTCAGCTTGATCATCATGTACTTTTTAAAATTCCAATTTGGCTCGCCAGTATTTTGTTTAGGATGTTTCCATCTATATGATTGCTGAGGTTTATTAATCTATAGTTTTTCTTTCTTATACTGTCTTTGTTTGGTTTTGGTATTAAAGTCACAGTGGCCTCATAAACTTAGTCGTAGAGCATTCATTCCTTTTCTAAACCCTGGAAGAGTTTTGTTGAAATTACCTATTCCTTGGATATCTGATAAAAATTGCCTACAAAGTCATCTTGATCTACCTTTTTTTGGGGGTGGATAGATTATTTTTTAAAAACTGCTGATTATGTTTAAAATGGTTTATATTCAGGTTTTCTATTTTTTTAATTCATTTTTGAAAAGCTATATTTTAAAGGAAATTGTCCATGTTTTTTACATATTTTAGCATAAATTTATCAGAGCATCATCTCAAAAATTTTTTCTGAAGTTATGTCCTCTTTTTATTTCTAATAATCTTCTTTCTTTCTTTTGCCAGGATTTTGTCCATTTTATCTTTAAAGAACAAACTTTTGCCTTCATTGATTCTATTTTTAATTATTTCTATGTCAAGTTCTGTTCTAATACTATATTCTTCATTCTGCTTTCTTTTTCTTTATGATCTTTCTAGATCACCTTTTTCATTGGTGGTTCCAGATTTAAGTAGGGGAAACTCAATTCACTCAATTTTGATATAAGATCTTGTTTCCTTTCCTCTTTCAGCCTTTAAAACCCAAAGGCGGAGATCTCAGAAATTGGCAAATTGCCTGAGGGCATTGATTCACCAGCTTAGTTTTCTTTTTTTATTTTATTTTATTTTATTTTTTGAACTTTTTTTTAGCATATTATGGGGGTACAAGTGTTAAGATTACATATATTGCCCATGCCCCCCTCCCCCCTCGAGTAAGAGCTTCAAGCGTGTCCATCCCCCAAACGTTGCACATCTTACTCGTTTGGTTGTATATACCCATCCCTTCCTCCCCCCTCCCACCTGCCCACACCCAATAAATGACACTCCTATATGTCCACTTAGGTGTTGATCCGTTAATACCAATTTGCTGGTGAGTACATGTGGTGCTGGTTTTTCCATTCTTGAGATACTTCACTTATTAGAATGGGTTCCAGCTATATCCAGGAATATACAAGAGGTGCTATATCACCATTGTTTCTTAAAGCTGAGTAGTATTCCATGGTATACATATACCACATTTTATTAATCCACTCATGAATTGATGGGCACTTGGGTTGTTTCCACAGCTTTGCAATTATGAATTGTGCTGCTATAAACATTCGAGTGCAGTTGTCTTTTTCATAAAGTGACTTTTGATCTTTTGGGTAGATGCCCAGTAGTGGAATTGCTGGATCAAATGGTAGATCTACTTGTATCACTTCGAGGTGTCTCCATATTGCTTTCTACAGAGGTTGAACTAGTTTTCAGTCCCACCAGCAGTGTAGGAGTGTTCCTCTCTCTCTGCATCCATGCCAGCATTTGTTGTTTGGGGACTTTTTGATAAAGGCCATTCTCACTGGAGTTAAGCGATATCTCATTGTGGTTTTGATTTGCATTTCCCTGATGATTAGAGATGTTGAACATTTTTTCATATGTTTGCTGGCCATTATTCTGTCTTCTTTTGAGAAGTTTCTGTTCATGTCCTTTGCCCATTTTTTGATAGGGTTGTTTGATTTTTTCTTACTGATTTTCCTGAGTTCTAAGTAGATTCTAGTTATCAGCCCTTTATCAGATGTGTAGCTTGCAAAAATTTTCTCCCATACTGTGGGTTGTCTGTTTGCTTTCTTGAGAGTTTCTTTGGCTGTGCAGAAGCTTTTTAATTTGATCATGTCCCATTTGTTTATTTTTGTTGCTGTTGTGATTGCCTTTGGGGTCTTATTCATAAATTCTTTGCCTAGGCCAATGTCTAGAAGACTATTTCCAACATTTTCCTCTAGAATTCTAATAGTTTCGCACCTAAGGTTCAAGTCTGTTACCCAGTGTGAGTTGAGTTTTGTGAGAGGTGAAAGGTGTGGGTCTTGTTTCAGTCTTCTACATGTGGCTCTCCAGTTTTCCCAGCACCATTTATTGAATAAGGATTCTTTTCCCCAGTGTATGTTTTTGTCTGGTTTGTCGAAGATTAGTTGGCTATATGAGGATGGTTTTATATCTGGGTTCTCTGTTCTGTTCCACTGGCCAATGTCCCTGTTCTTGTGCCAATAAAAAGCTGTTTTAATGACTATAGCCTTGTAGTATAGTTTGAGGTCTGGTAAATTGATACCTCCTATTTTGTTTTTATTGCCTAGGATTGATTTTTCTATATAGGGTCTTCTCTGGTTCCATACGAAGCATAAAATTATTTTTTCTATATCTGTGAAAAATGATGATGGTATTTTTATAGGGATTGCGTTGACTCTGTAGGTCACTTTGGGTAGTATAGACATTTTAACAATGTTGATTCTGCCAACTCATGAGCATGGTATATTCTTCCATCTGTTTAGGTCCTCTGCTATTTCCTTCTTCAGTGTTTCATAGTTCTCCCTGTAGAGGTCTTTTACCTCCTTAGTAAATATATTCCAAGGTACTTTGTTTTATTTGTTGCTATTTTGAAGGGTATTGAGTCTTTGATTTGGTTCTCACTTTTACTGTTGTTGGCGTATATGAATGCCTCTGATTTCTGTGTATTGATTTTGTATCCTGAGACTTTACCAAATTCATTTATCAGATCAAGGAGTCTCTTGGTTGAATTCTTGGGGTTTTCCAGGTATAATATCATGTCATCTGCAAACAGAGTGAGAGTTTGATCTCTTCTGCTCCCATTTGGATGCCCTTAATTCCGCTCTCTTGTCTGACTGCTGTAGCGAGGACTTCCAGCACTATGTTGAACAGAAGTGGAGATAGTGGGCAACCTTGTCTTGTTCCAGTTCTAAGTGGGAATGCTTTCAATGTTTCCCCATTCAGTATGATATTGTGTGTGAGTTTGTCATATGGCTTGTATCACTTTTAGGTAAGCCCCGTCTATGCCTATTTTGTTGAGCATTCTTATCATAAAAGGGTGTTGAATTTTGTCAAATGCTTTCTCTGCGTCTATTGAGAGGATTATATGGTCTTTGTTTTTGCTTCTGTTTATATGGTGAATTACATTTATAGATTTGCGTATGTTGAACCATCCCTGCATCTCTGGGATGAAGCCCACTTTGTTGTGATGAATTATTTTCTTGACAATCACCTGGATTCGATTGCCTAGGATTTTGTTGAGAATTTTTGCATCTATATTCATAAGTGATATTGGTCTGTAGTTTTTTTTGTTGCATCCTTTCCTGGTTTTGGAATCAGGGTTATGTTCACTTCATAAAATGTGTTGAGGAGAATTCCATCCTTCTCAATGTTGTGGAATAATTTTTGCAGGATAGGCACCAGTTCTTCTTTGTAGGTGTGGTAAAATTCGGGTGTGAAACCATGTGGTCCAAGACTTTTCTTTTTAGGAAGGTTTTTTATTGCTGTTTCAATTTCAGTACTTGATATTGGTCTGTTCAGGAATTCTATTTCTTCCTGGTTGAGCCTAGGGAGGCTGTGTGTTTCTAAGAAATTGTCCATTTCCTCCACATTTTCCAGTTTGTGTGCATAGAGGTTTTTGTAGTATTCATAAATTATATCTTGTATCTCCGTGGCATCAGTTGTGATTTCTCCTTTATTTTCCTGATGGAGTGTATCAGAGATTTTTCTTTTCTGCTTTTCGTTAGTCTAGCCAATGGTGTGTCAATTTTGTTTATTTTTTCAAAGAACCAACTTTTTGTTTTGTTAATCTTCCGTATAGTTTTCCTGTTGTCAATTTCATTTAGTTCTGATTTGATCTTAATGATTTCACTTCTTCTGCTGAGTTTGGGGTTGGTCTGTTCTTCTTTTTCCAGATCTTTGAGATGATTCATTAGGTTGTCTATTTGTAATATTTTCAACTTTTGGATATAGGCATTTATGGAAATAAATTTTCCTCTCAGGACTGCATTAGCTGTGTCCCACAGGTTTTGGTAACTTGTGTCACCTTGGTCGTTTAGTTCAAAGAATCTTTTGATTTCCATCTTGATTTCCTCGTTTATGAAGTGATCATTCAGCAGAAGGTTGTTTAGTTTCCATGACTTTGTGTAGAAATGAGGACTCCTGTTAGGATCAATTTCTACATTTATTCCATTGTGGTCTGAAAAGATACATGGTATAATTTCTATTTTTTAAAATTGTTTGAGATGTGCTTTGTGTCCTAGGATATGGTCAATCTTAGAGAATGACCCATGAGCTGATGAGAAGAATGTATATTCAGTGGTTTGGGGGTAGAATGTCCTGTAAATGTCAGGCCCATTTGTTCTAGGGTTCTGTTTAAGTCCATTATTTCTTTGTTGATTTTCTGTTTGGAGGATCTGTCCTGTGCTGTCAGTGGGGTTTTAAAGACTCCAACTATTATGGTGTTGTCATTTATCCATTTGTTTAGATCCAGTAGAGTTTGATTTATAAATTTGGGTGCACCAAGGTTGGGTGCATATATATTTAGAATTGTTATGCCTTCTTGTTGAACTGTACCCTTCACCATTATATAGTGACCTTCTTTGTCTTTTATTACTTTTGTTGATTTAAAAACTATGTTATCTGTAATCAGCACCACCACGCCAGCTTTCTTTTGGCTTCTGTTTGCTTGAAATATTGTTCTCCACCCCTTTACCTTTAGTCTAATTGCATCCTTGCAGGTTAGATGTGTTTCCTGAAGGCAGCAGATATTTGGCTTCTTTTTTTTATCCATTCGGCCAGCCTATGTCTCTTGAGTGGGGAGTTCAAGCCATTCACATTTATTAACTGATAGGTGGGGCAGATTTCTGTTCATTATGTTGGGTTGAACTTCGTCGCTTTATTTTCTCTCTTGAGCCATTGTAGTGTCTGGGCTTTGATCTTTAGCTTTGAGTAGATTTACATTCGTGAGTGTTTATTGTGCTGATCCGTGGGTAACACTGTTTTGAGTACTTCTTGAAGGGCTGGTCTTGTCTTGGTGAATTCCCTCAGCCTTTGCTTATCTGAGAATGTCTTGATTTCTCCTTCATATACGAAGCTTAGTTTTGTAGGGAATAAGATTCTAGGCTGGGCATTGTTTTGTTTCAGAAGAGTGAGAATGGGGCCCCAGTCTCTCCTTGCTTGTAAAGTCTCAGTAGGGAAGTCTGGTGTTATTCGAATTGGCTTTCCCTTGTATGTTACTTGTTTCTTTAGTCTTACAGCTCTTAGAAGGGCCTCTTTAGTTGATATTTTGGTCAGTCTGATGACTGCATGTCATGACGTCTTCCTGTTTGCACTGAATCTCCCAGGGGTCCTCTGAGCTTCTTGAACTTGCATATTGAGATTTTCAGCAAGGCCTGGGAAATTTTCCTCTATTATATCTTCAAATAGCTTGTCCAACCCGTGAGTGTTTTCTTCTTCCCCTTCTGGTAACCCTATGACCCTCACATTAGGTTTCTTCACATAATCCCACATCTCTTGTAGGCTTTGCTCTTTTCTCTTGTTTCTCTGCTCTATCTCTGTGACTGATTTATTTAATTGGAAGGTATTATCTTCAATCTCTGAGATTCTTTCTTCAGTTTGATCTACCCTGTTCTTGAGGCTTTCCACTGTATTTTGTAGTTCCCTGAATTGATTCTTCATTTCCAGGAGTTCAGTTAAACTTTTCTTCATTGTATCGATTTCTTTAGTGAATTTTTGTTTCAGGTCCTGGAGGCTTTTTGTGGTTTCTTTGTGTTGGTTATTGAGTTGTTCTTGCAGGTCGTTCAATTTTCTTATGATCAACATTCGGAATTCTTCTTCTGTCATTTTGGTTGCCTGATTTTGGTTGGTGTCTGTTTTTAAGGGGCTGGTGCTCCTCTTTGGGGGTGTGGTTTCCGTTTGGTTCTTCATATTTCCGGAATTCCTTCGCTGATTTCTTCCCATGTCGATCAGTTATTGTTTCTTTCCTTTAGGTTTTCGTTTGGGTATTCACATGCCTTGTTTAGTTTCTGAGCTGTAGGTGGTGTCTGTGGGTGAGATTCAACCACTACCTATATGATGAGTCAGTAGGTGCCGTGAAAAGGGTGTGCAGAATGTCCTCCCTGTCAGTAGGTGGCGCTTGCTTGGAGGAACAGGCTATGCTGTTGTTTTTGTGTCTTGTAACCAGCTCTTGTTCCTGTAAAGAGGCACTCTAGTGCCTCAGGTGGTCGGTGGGGCCCTGGGACTTCCAGGTGAGTCCTTTTCTCCTCCTTAGTGAGGGCTGGTCTGGGAGAGAGTCTTGGCAGAGCTGGGTTGGGTAAGCCTGCCCTCAGCCACCACCAACGCCATTAGCAGGGGTCAAAGTTCTGTTCTCTGCTTCTGGGAAAAGCTGCCAGGGAGGGGCTGGAATGGCCCTGCTCAGTCAGGGCCATGCCGACGATGTCCTCTGTGCGGCGGGCTTGGCTGGAGGTGGGCAGGGAGGTGGGGCCGGGCAGGGCTGCTGCCAGGGCCGGGACAGCTGTGCCTGTGCCGGTGCCCGTCTGTGAGGATGAGAACACGTGTGTGCAGGCAGCCCCACGATTGCGAGAGGGGAAAACCACATTAACTCCCCGATTACAAATTAAACAATATCTGTGGGCCATTGTAATTAAAGGGAAATTCAATTCTGTTCTAATGTCCCATTACGTCTGGCTCTGCAAGGTGAAGCTGGGATATAGTCAAACTATATCCCCACCAGGGAGAGGAGTGCCAGTCCCAATTCACCCATGGGGAGCCCAAGCTGGGTCTATGTCTCTCAGCCTCAGGGTCTGCCCCGTTCTCCAGGGATCACCGTGCCAGCAGCACCTGGGAGGCCTGGCAGGTAGGGAGCTCACCATCTGAGTTCCCCTCAGTCAGCTGTAGGGCCCCAAAAGGGAAGGTCCCGTTCCCTGGAGGTGCCTCCGGCTGGTGTCTATATTGTCTCTCTCGGCAGCCACGGATAGGGTCGGCAGAGGGGAGAAAGAGGCAATATGGCGCCTGCCGCGCGGCTCGGGTCTGTGCACACGGAGGTGCCCCAAGGGAGTTGGGAGCCTGGTGTGGCGTCCACTACTGGCTTACCACTCACTGGCAGTGGCCGTCTCTGGGCTGGTGTCCACAGGTTTCTCCACCCGCTGGGGAGCCCACCAGTCGTCTGAGATGTAGGGGAGGGGAAAGTTGATTGCTCCATCTACCCTTCCCACTGGTCTCCGGGCTGCTCCGGAGGTCTCTGCTTCCAGTTCTCCTCCGCGACCTCCTCCTGTGGAGTCTCCCGTGGTCTCAGGTACCACTTCTCCCGACCTCGTCCGATGTGTGCTCGTCTTCTTGCTTCTTTCTTCTAATTTCTACTAGAATCTGTCTTTTCTGCAGAGACACTCTGTCTGGCGGTGTTTCTTGTCAGCCATCTTGATTCCCTCCTGGGGCAGCTTAGTTTTCAACTTCTTCACTCTTGAGTGTTGTTCTTTCTTTCTTCTGATCTTAGTTCTGTATTGGAAAACACTTATTATAACTTATCTGGTATTGGCAGGTTTTATAGTTAAAGGGCCTTATCTCTTCTGTCACATTGCTGAAATGAAGTTATACCACTTTTATAAACAAACAAAAATCTTTACCTAAAAAAATTGGACTGTGCTATCATGAAACTAGCTGCCACTATTGATTTTAGCAGAGGTGATCCATGTTCTAAAAAGACATTAATTACCAACAATCTACAAGTTCAGAAAGTTTGACACATAAAATAGCTTCTGTCTGTTCACTCAAAGCCTGATAATAGATAAATGGTCTTAATTATGTTCTCAGGGAAATGAAATAAGGTTAATGATAACTGAGTAGAGAATGTGTTTTTTTGTTTGTTTGTTTTTGGAGACAGAGTCTCACTCTGTTGCCTGGGCTAGAGTGCCGTGGCATCAGCCTAGCTCACAGCAACCTCAAACTCCTGGGCTTAAGCGATCCTTCTGCCTCAGCCTCCCAAGTATCTGGGACTACAGGCATGTGCCACCATGCCCAGCTAATTTTTTTTATATATATTTTTAGTTGTCCAGCTATTTTCTTTCTATTTTTAGTAGAGACAGGGTCTCGCTCTTGCTCAGGCTGGTCTCGAACTTCTGACCTGGAGAGATCCACCCACCTTGGCCTCCCAGAGTGCTAGCATTACAGGCGTGTGCTACCACACCCGGCCAGGTAGAGAATGGTTTTAAATTTAAACCTTATTTGGAGAAACCAAGTTTTGCAATTTTATTAAGGAGAGACTAGGCATAGAGTTTGGAGTCCTATAAACAAATCTACTGACAATTCTGAATAAACAAGGTTCTCTTTTAAAGTTGAAACAGTTATTTTGAATTAAGTAAGAGCACAAGGACCTCCTAGAACAGCTCTGCCGTTCAATACATGCTTTTGTTCACATTGGCTTAGAAGTATGTTAGTAAGTAGTTACTATTAATACAGCACAGAATCTTGCAAGTGAGTCACTTCTTTTTAATAAATTAGAGCTGATTCATAATCATTCATAGTCACTTGAATGTGTAAATTGCTCTCTTAAAAAGAAGAGAAAGTGGTAGAATTACAGTCAATTCCAGAAGTGTACTTGAACCTAAATCCTTCTCTGAGAGTTTATCTCTCTGTGAACTTTATCTCTCCAAACAGCTGTGAGCACTGAGTTTTAAAAAAAGGTTTTGAGGCCACACACAAAAGCTCAGGCCTGTAATCCTAGCACTCTGGGAGGCCGAGGCTGGAGGATTGCTTGAGCTCCGGAGTTCGAGACCAGCCTGAGCAAGAGCGAGACCCTGTCTCTACTAAAACTAGAAAGAAATCAGCCAAACAACTAAAAATGGAAAAACTTAGTCAGGCATGGTGGCTTGTGCCTGTAATCCCAGCTACTCTGGAGGCTGAAGCAGGAGGATCGCTTGAGCCCAGGAGTTTGAGGTTGCTGTGAGCTAGGCTGGCACCATGCACTCTAGCCCAGGCAACAGAGTAAGACCCCGTCTCAAAAAAAAAAAAAAAAAAAAAAAAGATTTGAGAACAGTTAAGGAGCTAATGAACAACAAAAAGAGTAAGTTTGTAAGAAAAAAGAGTCAAGTTTTCTTGGATTCTTCTTGGTTTAGAAGACTGAGATCTTTAAGATGAAGTTCAGGAGGATGGTGTGGAGCTAACGGGTGCAGTAAAATATTTTGGATAAAATAAGTTGGTATTTAAAATATTTGGCCTGGTTCCTAGCACTCTGGGAGGCCGAGGTGGGCGGATTGCTCGAGGTCAGAAGTTCGAAACCAGCCTGAGCAAGTGCGAGACCCTGTCTCTACTAAAAATAGAAAGAAAACTAATTGGCCAACTAATATATATAGAAAAAATTAGCTGGGCATGGTGGCGCATGCCTGTAGTTCCCGCTATTCAGGAGGCTAAGGCAGAAGGATTGCTTGAGCCCAGGAGTTTGAGGTTGCTGTGAACTAGGCTGACGCCACGACACTCACTCTAGCCTGGGCAACAAAGCGAGACTCTGTCTCAAAAATAAATAAATAAATAAATAAAATAAAATATTTGGCCTGGGAAATAAATTGGAAAAAGAAAAGTTATGGCCTATTAAATTAGCATCATGTTAGGATGTGACCAGGACTAGACTATGTGCATTTACTCCTTAGGTTTCTGCTAGATTGGGACAAATGTTAAAAATGGGGGAAAAAAAGTAGAAATTTAATTTACTTAAAAAAATGCTATAATTCAAATTCAAAGAGTTAGCACAGCTTATAGCGAGAGCATTGTCTTCCTCCCTAGTGAGTTTAAAACAGCCTATTCACCATTCTAGTCTAACCTTGCTTTCTTCCTTACAAGGAAGATAGCTAGGAGTCACAGAAGTCTTGCTCACTTTATTCCTGGGATTTTTTTTTAAAACAATTTGAAGCTGCTCTGATCAGGGGCCTGCATGTGTGGGAGTCTGGCACCTGCACTTCATATTCTGTATAGCAGCATTTTTCCTTTAAGTTTCCCTCCAGGCAAGTGTCTAAACCTCTGACCTGGAGCAGGTATCATTGGCTAGATCTATCCCCAGGGCTCTTTAGCATCCTCCCCACCCTCACCTTCTACCTGGCCACCGTGGATACACACTGTGGTGTGCAGCTGAATGTTTTCCTTCTATACAGCTATTATTTGTTCTCAACAATGAGGGGCCTGGCTGCCATCTTTCTGTACCTCTCCGGGCAGTTTTAAGAGAAGTTTTAAGTTTTAAGACTTGGCAACCTTAACAAGTACTTTGGCTACTTTGAATCACATCATATATATTAAAATTCAATTTTATTTCTCATTTCCTCAAAAACAACTTGATGGTATATTGTCATTCAAAAGGGATATTCATATTACACGTGTAAAGTTTTTGGTGGCAGCAAAAAGAAAAGACAAAGAGAGAGTGGGACAAAACAACATGGCTTTATTGAGAGCTCACGGGCAAGGTTCACAGGTCTCAAGGGGGGGGCGAGAAGTTGCATCCTCCGTTTGGAGGGGGTATGGACCTTTATACTGTTTAGGGCGGGCTAGGGACTTTTGGTGGGAAGAGCTGCAGATTTTCTACTGTGACCTTTGGCGGTTATTGAGAAATAGCAGAGGCTGGCGGCATTTGTGGAATCCAGGAACTGAAAACTTTATCTGGGTGAACATCCAGGTGTTGTTATTTTCAGCGGGTCCTGGCAGTTTTCCTTGGTGGGTCTGGTCTCGTGAGCCTTTTCTTTTTAATCTAGGGAGGGGAGGGGGGCCCCACCACCAGCCTTACAACAGGATTTTTCAAACAACTAGTTTATGTGGTAGACAAATTTATTTTTGAGGACCTAAAGTCTATCAGAGTCCTCAACCACCTGGAAAGGTACCTCTGCTGAATATTAACCTTAATGTTGTTTTGAATTTGGCTAATCATGAAAAATCTTCTTCTGATCAAGAATATTAAATCTGGCTATTGCCACTTTGGAGAAAACATCTCTGTTCAAAGAAGCAGCAGTGTCTTAGCCTTGATGTCCATATTACGTAAGATAAAAATACCTTTTATAAATGGAAAAGGGTTTTCAATGAAGAACCAAATGCTGAAAATTTGTTAAAACTAGGTTTATTGCTGTATCTTAATAACTGATGCAACAAAAAATTTTATTATAAACAAAAGAATTGAGTCAAAAAGTAGTTAGCTCTGTGCATTTTTTTTATTTCAGCATATTATAGGGGTACAAATTTTAAGGTTTCAAATAATGCCCTTGCCCCCTCGCCCTCCACAAGTATGAGCTTCAAGCACGACCATCCCCCAGATGGTACACATCTCACTCATTATGTATATATATACCCACCCACCCCCACCTCCCACCCGCCCAATACCCAATTAATGTAGTTCCTATGTGTCCACTTAGGTGCTGCTCAGTTAATACCAGTTTGCTGGTGAGTATATGTGGTGCTTGTTTTTCCATTCTTGGGATACTTCACTTATTAGAATGGGTTCCAGCTCTATCCAGGAAAATACAAGATGCGCTATATCACCATTGTTTCTTAGAGTTGAATAGTACTCCATGGTATACATATACCACATTTTATTAATCCACTCATGAATTGATGGGCACTTGGGTTGTTTCCACAGCTTTGCAATTATGAATTGTGCTGCTATAAACATTCGAGTGCAGGTGTCTTTTTTGTAGAGTGTCATTTGATCTTTTGGGTAGATGCTCAGTAATGGGATTGCTGAATCAAATAGTAGATCCACTTGTATTGCTTTAAGGTATCTCCATATTGCTTTCCACAGAGGTTGAATTAGTTTGCAGTCCCACCAGCAGTGTAGGAGTGTTCCTATCTCTCCACATCCACGCCAACATCTATTATTTTGGGACTTTTTGGTAAAGGCCATTCTTACTGGAAATAAGTGATATCTCATTGTAGTTTTGATTTGCATTTCCCTGATGATTAGAGATGTTGAGCATTTTTTCATATGTTTGTTAGCCATTATTCTGTCTTCTTTAGAAAAGTTTCTGTTCATGTCCTTTGCCCACTTTTTGATAGGGATGTTTGATTTTTTCTTGCTGATTTTCCTGAGTTCTAAATAGATTCTAGTTATCAGCCCCTTATCGGATGAGTAGGATGCGCAAATTTTCTCCCACTCTGTGGGTTGTCTGTTTGCTTTCATGACTATTTCTTTGGCTGTGCAGAAGCTTTTTAGTTTGATCATGTCCCATTTGTTTATTTTTGTTGCTGCTGTGATTGCCTTTGGGGTCTTATTCATAAATTCTTTGCCTAGGCCAATGTCTAGAAGACTATTTCCAACATTTTCCTCTAGAATTCTAATAGTTTCACACCTAATGTTCAAGCGTAAGTTGATTTTTGTGAGGTGAAAGGTGTGGGTCTTGTTTCAGTCTTCTACATGTGGCTCTCCAGTTTTCCCAGCACCATTTATTGAATAAGGATTCTTTTCTCCAGTGTATGTTTTTGTCTGCTTTGTCGAAGATTAGATGGCTATATGAGGATGGTTTTATATCAGGGTTCTCAGATCTGTTCCACTGGTCAATATTCCTATATTTGTGCCAATACCAGATTGATTTAATTACTATAGCTTTGTAGTATAGTTTGATATCTGGCATATTAATACCTCCCATTTTGTTTTTATTGCCTAGAATTGCTTTTGATATGTGGGGTCTTCTCTGGTTCCAAACGAAGCGTAAAATTATTTTTTCCGTATCTGTGAAGAATGATGTTGGGATTTTAATAGGTATTGCATTGAATCTGTAGATCAGTTTGGGTAGTATACATTTTAACGATGTTGAGTCTGCTGACCCATGAGCATGGTATGGATTTCCATCTGTTTACATCCTCTGCTATTTCCTTCTTCAGTGTTTCATAGTTCTCCCTGTAGAGGTCTTTTACCTCCTGGGTTAAGTATACTCCTAGGTACTTTATTTTCTTTGTTGCTATTGTGAAGGGTATTGAGTCTTTGATTTGGTTCTCAATTTGATTGTTGTTGGCGTATATGAATGCCTCTGATTTCTGTGTATTGATTTTGTATCCTGAGACAAATATCTTGAGATATCCTGAGATAAATTCACTTATCAATTCCAGGAGTTTCTTGGTTGAATCCTTGGGGTTTTCTAAATATAATATATCATCAGCGAACAGTGAAAGTTTGATCTCTTCTGTCCCAATTTGGATACCTTTAATGCCACTTTCCTATCTGATTGCTGTAGCCAGGACTTCCAGCACTATGTTGAATAGAAGTGGAGACAGTGGGAAACCTTGCCTGGTTCCAGATCTAAGTGGGAATGCTTTCAATTTTTCCCCATTCAGTATAATGTTGGCTATGGGTCTGTCGTATATGGCTTGTATCATTTTTAGGTATGTTCCTTCTATGCCTATTTTATTAAGTGTTCTTATCATAAAAGGGTGTTGAATTTTGTCAAATGCTTTCTTAAAAAACACTTTACTTTTTGGAAGCTAAAGATAATTTTCATGAAAAAACACCAATACAAGCTGCCCAATCTTATGTAAAATATAAAATATAAAATGATATTAGATTGTTATTGATGAACTTCTATTGTGCCTATATTTTTGTCAATATGCCTAGATTTTTGTCAAGGCCATGTGGTAAAAGGGCCACGATATAAATTTCATAGGCTCTAGGCACTTATGACTATCAGGGACTCTTCCTTTATAAAACAAAAAAAATGGGAATGAATCTCTCTCTGTTGCCCAGGCTAGAGTGCCATGGCATCAGCCTAGCTAACAGCAACCTCAAACTCCTGGGGTTAAGTGATCTTTTAGTAGCTGGGACTACAGGCATGCGCCCCCATGCCCAGCTAATTTTTTCTGTTTTTTAGTAGAGACAGGGTCTCACTCTTGCTCAGGCTGGTCTCGAACCCCTGAGCTCAAGTGATTCTCCCACCTGGGCCTCCCAGAGTGCCAGGAATACAGGCCTGAGCTATCTCGCATGGCCAAACACTGGAAATTGTATTTTATAACTGCGTTGGTTTAAAGAGTAGCAATCGGGGCTGGATTCATTAATTATTATGTTGATATTCCTTCTTCTAATTATAATAGAAGTTAACATGAAAATATTTTTGTGGGCCCAAAAGGTACCTTGAGCCCCAGCCCCGGTGGCCTCTGAGCCTCACCAATCCAATGGCCATGCTGGCTACCATAGGTCATGATATTCTAAGAAGCTGCTCACTAAAGTTGGCCTGGAGCTCAGCCATTATCCTCCCCATGTGGTTTTTAAAACACTACAAAATGATATCTCATCTCAGTTAAAAATACAAAAAAGCAGGAAGGAAAAGTTCTGGATTGCTAGTAGTGGAACAGATTGATGGAGAACATACCTACAAGGACTGCCCACACAGACACAAAAAGGAAAGCAAAATAATTATATATCAGGATATCAGGCAGGGACCCTCCTGCCCATCCTAAAACACACATTATTTCAGAGAAGAGGGAGTGTAACTTTAACTAGACGGATGATAAATTCTCCTGTGTAAGTGGGTGTTCTCTAAAGTACCTAAAAAAACTGATTTCCAACTTGTCGGTATCAGGAACCGGATTGATAAATAGCAATATTTCCAGGGGCGTTGAAGGGAAAGGAAGGGAAATGGCGACTAATGGGACTTGCCTGTAAGAAAAGAGTGTACAATGTTTTCAGGAGGTTTACAACCAGATATTCGGCTAAGGTAGGTTCGAAAGCTTCTCATAACTCCCTACAGTGAAGCGGGACAAGACAGGGGACAACCGAATTCTTGTCCACCTCAACCAGTCATGACGCCGGCCCAGGAGCCATGGGAACGGTGTCTGTGGTTGTCCCCAGCACCTTGTCCAGCACCACCAAGGTCTCAACCGCAGGGAGACTGACGGCACAGTCAACCGCAGCTCCTTCCCGCACCTCTCTTCAGGAAACGTCAGCCACCACCCAGATGCCTCAGACCTGGAGTGTAGGAACCCGCGGAGGAGCTGGAACCATGAGCTCGGTGTCCTCCCAGGTGACCTACTCCTTCTCAGCGGTCACACCCCCACCTCTTTCATCCACGCCAAAGGGCCACACATCTCCACAAACTGAGGCCCACGCCCTGTCACCTTCAGACACCAGCAAAACCCTCATCTCCACCGCATTCAGTGACAGCCACCAGAGCCACACAACAATGGCCTCCTTGTCACCTGGCACTACAGGAGGCCCACCTGCTGTCGGTTCCACCACCTTGAGACCTGTGGCCTCTCACTCCCCTTCCACACTCTCGTCCACCAGTGGAGAAGTTCTGACATCAAGCACGAGCTCAGTCACCGAAGACAACATGGCCGCAGTGGTCATTCCCCCTGTACACTCCGACAGCGTCTCTTTCACAAATGCCACCCAAGTCCCC